>JZLH01S0124371.1:16876-28463 GCA_001188425.1 Eucidaris tribuloides
CCTCAACTTGGGCTGAAACTATTCTAGAATCAAGTAAACGTTGCAAGGATTCTTCTGTGAAAATCTTGTAGTGAAACGTTGACTCATTCTAAAACAAACAATGCCAATATGACTTGTAGCACGGAAACCTGCTGTGTGGCTCTCTATGGGGCTTATTTTTATCGTCTCCGGATAAAATTAAGATACTCCTATGTTTATGCTTGATTCTCCTTAAGTAATCAAATTACAAACAAATCCTCCCAGGTGGGAGATCCACTCGTGCTAGTGTATAGTTGGTATATATTTCAACTCATTTGGTTCTTGAGGCATTTTCAAGTGTTCCCAATCATGTCACTAACCTTTAAAAGGAAAGCAAATATTAATAGTATTGTTATTATTGTAATTATTGTTATTATTATTGCCATTATTCATTAGTTATTATATATATCATTATAGTATTATATTATTGTATTATTAAATTATTACACTTCATGATATATTAATGATTAATGGCTGATTGAACGAGATGGAATTAAATGCAATATAGATGAATGGCAAAGTGGCAAAATATAGGCTTATTCATTGTAGTTCATTGTATATACGGATAGAGAGCGGAACAAAGTAGCTAAAGGCATCGTACAATATCTCCATTTAAAAAAAAAGTGAGCTACATGATTCCCCATGCTACAAGTGTGTTTTATAAGATCTAAAAAAATTGCCCTGAAAAAAATACACTTCAAAATGACCATTAAGTGCTTTAAACAAGTAAGATTCATTGAGAGACCATTCCGGTTTTCCCCCATAGTCTGCTGTTGTAGAATTTTTGTAGGCTGAGAATAATTCATGGGCCAATTTTTATTTGTACATAGATGTATTTCACAAGTGACAGCATAACTGTCTGGACGTTGGTGTATATATAGGGTGTTTATTTGTCCATTCAAACACTGTCAGATATGTCAGATAGAAGTGCGTGCTTTCATTGACCTGCACTGTTTCCCTGATCGCATGAGAGTATAGCATGAGTGTAGAGGGTGATTAACATTTTCTATTATATGTAAGACATGTTTCAAGATCACGTCATTGCATTCATTTGTCAGATTTTTCACTTCGCCAGTCATCTTGCCACCATAATTCGCTGTAATTTCTTGAAGTCCTCTTTCTGCATCTTTTAAAGGGAACTGACAATATTGGAAGCAGTCCTCAATTTGGTTGCTTCATTGGTTAAAAATCCGGGTGTGAAAACCAGAGACCGTATTGTTTTGTACTTATGTACAAAACTTTTCAAATATATACGATTTTCTTCAAAAAATCACTTGCGTTCAACTAGACATTTTACTTCATTTGGTTCGTTTAATTATTTTACCCCAAAAAATATCATTGGCAGAAATTTTAATGACGTTTATCATTCGAGTTAAAACGGTATGGAACTGATTGTTACTTGTGGGCGAGCCGGTGCGCCATTAGGTTTCAGACATTGGACGAAGCTTTCATCCACTGATTTGGAATTTGTGATATTCCAAACGTAAAAAAGATTCCATGACAATCGTGAATGTTCGGGCATTAATCAGATATTTGGGCAAAAAATGTTGTGTCCCCTACCACCCCCCCCCCAAAAAAAAGAACAAAGAGTTCGCATACGCCTATGATTCAATTGTGTTATTTCCCTTTTACGACATAAAGTATCAATGATCTGCGTAAGACTATTTTTAATCTACCAATACAATACATAAAACTAGATTAGAATGAAACTAGATCCAAACAATAACAATACAGTGTTTTTGTGAATAACAATAACACGGAAATCGTAGATTTAAGAATCGAGCACGGGATCTGTAATGCATATTACTTCCTGATGTAAATGAGAGAAAGTGTGTTTTAGACCATGGTAAACATAAATACTTAGTTTAAGGGAATACATACTCTGAAAGTGGTGTATTGGAGCTCATACGCGTACTGAAGGGGAGGGGTGTTTTGGATTTTCAAACACCTCCCCCCTTCCCCGTGAAAATGCCTATTTTTTTTTTCGAGAAAACCCCTATTTTGTGATAAAAGGGTCTTGTCGCATCTCTTATTGCTGTTGAACAGGTTCTTGTCGGAACTGAGGGTCCTTTCCCCCTCGTTGTTTGGCTGTGGTTTGGCCGTGGAACAAACACCCCCTTAAAAACTTCAATACGCCTATGATGAAGCTTAAAGGCAAGGTTCACCTGATATCAACTTGTTTTAATAAAAGCAGAACAATGAGAGAACATATTAATGAAAGTCCGGCGAAAATCCACCAAAGAAAAAACAGAGTTATGGAATTTTAAACTTTTAAATGTGTGACGTCACATGCAGCAGCTCCCCATATGTCATAGTGATATAAATTCCATAAAAGTGCGTTTTCTCAGAAATTTGAAAATAATTTTACCTGGGCATTCCATATATTATCAGAAACGTTATTTCATACATGCTTCTTATGAAAAACCCCATTCATTACCATTTAACCATTAAAAAATGGCAATTTATGGAATTTATATTACTATGAATATATGGGGGCTGCTCGCATGTGACGTCACAAATCTAAAATTTGAACCTCATAACTCTGTTATTTCTTGGGGATTTTCGCCAAAATTTCATTAATATGTTTCTTTTATTGTTCTGCTTCGATTAAAACCAACTTGATGTCAGGCTGAACCTTGCCTTTAACAATGATTTAACTAAGGTTGTTTGAATTTGATGACTTGAACACCCGTGAAAAATGTGACATCGTGGTCAATTCAGTGGTTTGAATGGTCGGCACTGTGTGCAGGTGCAAATAAACACACATCGTGTCACTTTTGAGGAAGAGTATACATGTATTAGTACTGTAGTCAGGTATTCGAAAACATGTACAGGAAGTATTAAGGTCCAAGAGATAGCCAGAATTTATTTGACAAAAATGACCAGGTGTCTTGTATGATATGTTGGGTTAGAACATCCCTTGACACATTTGAAAAGTGATTTCTTGAGTGTCGTGAGTGGTGGAACTGACGTCAGAGGTCAATGACCTCTAATTTACCCAATTTCTATGTATCAGTTTTTCTGCATATATTTCCCGAACAGATTTTGAATTTTTACTTCAGTAGTGTTATTGAAAAGATATTAAAAATATCTATCAATGATACACCATTGTGATGAGATTTTTATATGTTAAAGTCTCATTTTGGGCTAAAACTCAAAATTTCATATTTTCCGGATTTTTGTACAAATTGGCCTATAAATAAAACTATACGTTAATAAAACGGATTTGGTTTTAATACGATTAACACCTCAAAACTTTCCCATAATATCTAAAGATGACCAAAAAGTATGTCCGCGATCAAGCCGTAACTGAACTGCAGCAAGGTCATTGAAAGTTCAATGACCTCTAAATTTACATAATTTCCCCTTATATTGGTTTTCCTATAATAAATCGTAAACAGATGCATTGTTTTTCACATAATGGACGTCAAATGAAAGATATCAGTAATATCTGTCCAATGGTATCGATTGTGAGCAAATTTGGAAAATTTAAAACACTCACTTTGGGTCAAAACCCTCAAATTTTAACATTTTTTCAGATTATAGTGCAAATTGGTATGAAATTCAAGTAAAAAATTACAACAACACTTTGAGTTTTGCATATGATTCACACCTCAAGACCTTTCCCGCAATATACACTAAAAGATGCAAAAAAGTATGCCAGCAGGTCAAGTCGTCTTTCCACAAGGTCACTGAAAATTCAATGACCCCTAAAATCCTATAATTTCCCATAACATTGATTTTCCTATAATAAATCTTAAACAGATACTTGGTTTTTCACATAATGGGCGTCAAATGGAAGATATTTGTTATATCTGTCCAATGATATCCATTGCGAGGAAATTTGAAACATTAAAGCCCTCATTTTGGGCCAAAACTATCAAATTTTCACATTTTTCGGATTTTGGTACAAATTGGCCTGAAATTAAAGTTACAATTTTCTAAAACGCTTTTGGTTTTGCAAACGATTCACACCTCAAAACCTTTCCCACAATATATACTACCAGATGACCTAAACGTATGTTAGCAGGGCAAGCCGATCTTGCGCAAGGTCACTAGAAGTTCGATGACCTCTAAATTTGCATATTTCCCCTTGTATTGGTTTTCCTATTATAAATCTTAAACGGATAAGTGGTTTTCCAAATAATGGGTGTCAAATGAAAGATATCACTAATATCTATCCAATTATTCCCATTGTGAGGAAATTTGAAAACTTTAAAGCCCTCATTTTGGGCCAAAATTCTCAAATTTTCACATTTTTTCGATGCTGGTATAAACTGGCCTGTTTACTCTAATTTTTGAAAAAAAATAATATACATGGCTTTTAAAGAGTGAGAAAGGGTTTTTTTTTTGGTTTGTTTGTTTGTTTGTTTTTTGAAAATGCTATCAAAATATCTCCACCGCATCGCATGCGTGGCCAGAGGTTTATTTTTTTTTTCAAAATATCTCAGCCATCTCTGTGGTATGTGTCTATCTGAGTATGTACTGATTATGAATGACCTTTCGCAGACGTGTTTGCTTCAGTGATTAGCAGAGAGAGGCAAAGAAACAGACCTTCCCACATCATGATATTTATGAAGTTATGTCATTACAGCTGGAAATCCATTAGTTCAAATGGATGACCAGACAAACTATCATACGCCTTTGGATTGTACCAAATTACGTCCAATAAATGAATGAACCAGCAACTCCGTTTTGTGGTGTGAGGTGTACTGTAGAAAACGTGATTTGAGAGCTAAGATTTATTTTTCCCTCTCCTGTGGGCCACACTCACCCTACTTTCTCTTGCATGGTAAACGCTTGTTTTCTGCGCTCACCCGTGGGATTATAGCCTTATAAATATATAAGATTCATGTAAAATAATTGCATCCTGCGTGTAAAAAGTGTTTGTTGTTGTTTGTGTGAGTGTGTGCCCGTGCACGCATGTGTGTTAATCGTGTACGTTATGATACGCCACCGTGCGTATTGCGTGCGCGCGCGTGTGTGTGTCTGTATATGTGTGTGCATGTGTAAGTCCATATGTGCATTTGAATGCGTCAGTATGTATTTGTGTATGTGTGGTGTGTGTGTGTGTGTGTGTGTGTGTGTGTGTGTGTGTGTGTGTGTGTGTGTGTGTGTGTGTGTGTGTAGTGTGTAGTGTATGTGTGTGTGTGTGTGTGTGTGTGTGTGTGTGTGTGTGTGTGTGTGTGTGTGTGTGTGTGTGTGTGTGCGCGTGTGTGCGTGCACATAAAAATGACGATATAAAGTATGCCTAAAGTGGATGTTATTGTTTTTTTACATCTGTGAATCAAATCAGTTTGAGTCAAAGTAACACGGAAATCCGGGTCACTTCAACTAAGAATAGAGTAGGCTTCCAGCTGACTCCGTTTCAAGTCAATTTGACTCCACCGAACTAAGAATGTATTTGGGTTCAAAGTTCAGCCTTTTCTTATGTTCTTACGTGTTCATGTATGTTTTGGACATGATTCAAAAGGTCGATATCCTCTCTCTTGAATCGCGTGTTTTTCTGATCAACTAAAATGTGTATGATCATTATCACAATCTGTTGAACATACATGTATGCATGTAATAATCATTACCGCTCTCCACGGCAACACAGACGTAAAGCTACATAGAAATATGGTGGTCAATATAGTTATTATTAGATCTTTCGCGGAAAGTCTCATCATTTACACAGGACAGCCTAATGACAAATTTTTTCGACATCTTGTAAATAAATAACACGAATTATGCGAATATTTTGAATCGTACGAATAACTACAGGACAATAATCTTTCAAATACCACTTACATCTTTACAAAAAATCGTTTTCAATGGAACTGTATGATTCAACTGATTTATCAACACTCAGCTTCCGTTTTACACAAAATTTCATATCATCTGCAATAACCTAACTTAAAAGATAATTCGAAATATAATACCAAGATGCAGCACTTTTAAGTTGGATCCAGAATTCAATGGAATGGTAAATGTTCATAAAATCAGAGACGTTCTATAACGTATGCAATCATAATTATGTTTGAAGAAGTTGATGGATCGAATCTCAATCAAAACGTTTGCTTCCGTTATACTATAACTTAAACCACCAACAACTACCATTAAAACTAAATAACTTATTAAATACTAGTATTCAGGGCTGTCAACTTCGAGGAATGACTTGGAGGGAGATTCACTTTTGCCTGCCAATTTTTTTTTACTAGCCAAATTACTAGCCAAACAACTTCTGAAAAGCAGGGGGCCGACGACGACCAAACCATTTTTTTGCCCGCCAAAAAAGTTTACCTGCCAAATTACAAGCACAACAGTTCGTTTGTTCGTAATATTTTCCTTCTTCACGTTTGGCGAGAGGTTTTTTTCTTAAAGAGGGAGATTGGTGGGATGGAGGGAGGATGAGCTCGGTGGCGGGAGACTCCCGCCAAAGGCGGGAGGGTTAACAGCCCTGAGTATTTCTATACTACCGGTACTACTATATTGCTGTACACTACTACTATAACTACTACTACTACTACTACTACTTTAACTACTAGTACTATAACTACTACTACTTTAACTACTAGTACTATAACTACTACTACTATAACTACTACTACTACTACAACAACTACTACTACTACTACTACTACTACTACTACTACTACTACTACTTCTACTACTACTACTACTACTACTACTACTACTACTACTATAACTACTACTACTACTACTACTACTACTTCTACTACTACTACTACTATAACTACTACTACTATAACTACCACCACCACCACCACCACCACCACCACCACCACCACCACCACACTACCACCACCACTACTACTACTACCACTACTACTACTACTACTACTACTACTACTACTACTACTACTACTACTACTACTACTACTACCACTACTACTACTATACTACTACATATAAAGATAAAACGTTCTTGTCCAAAGCGCTTATCGGTAATCAAATATGTCATCATACCTTACCTATGGACATTTTCATGATCACACAAGCACACATAGACAGACAGACAAACAGATAGGCAGACACCCTTACACACAAACACACACCCCACCCCCACACATCGCATACCACTCACCCGGCGTCATTACCCAGGTTTGTACAGTATATACAAAATCACAACAGATGTATTCCTTGATATCAAATGCCCTATATAAATGGCCGATATAGCTGAATTGGACGGCAAATGTCACTTTTTGCATATCACGTAATCTTAGTCAGACATATTGTCCAATATATAGAACAGAACATGATCGGCTTTAAGAAAACTAGGACTTTCAGATAGATTTCCGATGCGCTATGTAAAGTCGACAACGTTATTCTTCCCAAGGTTATTGTTTACCCAGGATGTACGATTTAAATGTTACATTTCCTTTTATTTCTCTCCACTTGTCTCGAGCGAACAATGTACTTTTTCCTAAATGTACTACCGGAAATGAGAGTACCAATTGAAGAGTGTAGAATAAGAAGTACTTAAGTCACATTTTGACGAAATTGAGTTAGTGATTGCTTTGAAGTCATTACATGCCGGGACATTTTTTGACAAAATTTTAGTCAAGTTGACCCTTCCCTAGTAGGGGTCAGGGGAGGGGTCAACTGGGGTCAAATTTTTAACTTGGTCTAATTTCTTCAAAATGTATCTCAACTTACTCGACTAGTTACAAGCATTAAGACAATATATAATTTATCTGTATTTTGTGTATTGTTGATGAGATATGGGGTCACTTCTGGTCAAAGGTCAAATGAGGTCAAATTAAAACAACGTCCAAATTTGACAAATTGCATATCAAATTGTCCGTCATACGAAGGATATTCCAAAAATATATACAATTAAGTGTTTTTGACATTCATTTATTCGAGAAATGCATTTGTTTTCCTCAGACCCTTGTTTTTCGTAGAAGTACTTAAGTCCACAATATTGATTATTGATTATTGTAAATCGACAAGTGTGATAATGTTTATTTTTGTCCTATATTCATCTTTTATTCTGTCAATTAACTTCACCAAGTTTGGATGTACAACTCACACAATTGTGATCTGTAGACAAATTGAAAACTTTGAGCCTTTGTTTCTCAAAAGTACTATTATGTGACTTCAGTACTTCTTATTCTACGGTCTTCAATTGGAAAGGTCAAACGCATTGTTGTTAGCGAGCATCTTGTACTGATATTTCCTCCATAATAATCATTGGTTTATCGTTCGTCTTCGTTTTCGGCCGCCTGCACGTGACTGGGCGGGAATGGGGACAACATTCTTTCATTATTCTATTAAAGTACACGTAGAGGTGTCAGCGCTACAAGGTAAATTTTATTCCCCGTACATGTTCGTGTCAGATCTTATTCAATAATGTCACCTTCGGTTCGCATATGGAATTTATCACAATGCACGGAGGAGAGGGGGTCTTCTCGCATTTTGCGACGCGTCTTTACTGTGTCTTGCTCATAACGAGATGGTGAATACCCCGACTGATTACGAAATTGAATTTTACTCCAATAACGGGGGCGAAATCTAATTTTATGAAACGTCTACCCGAATACATGTCCATCCACGTTTCTGTTGCCCGTATCAATAACGTTTTTTTTCAATCTTCTAGTAATCTTTCTTGTCGGTTTATTAAACATCTTGTCTTTTAGCCGATTAAACGAGTATATTCTAATAGAATACCTGGTAGCAAGAACTGGTAACTATGGTGAAGAGAGTGTACGGGATTTGTCCTCTCAATCTTCCAACAAAATCACCGTCGATAAGCACACATTATGTAAAACTATAACAGCCATTCCATACTTGTGTCTCACGAGTCACGCATGCTGTATGTTACGAGTCACAGGCCGGGGTATAGATGATTGATTTACATGATCAGGAAAAGCATTCAGCTTCAATATTTTCTCGGTTTTGATCTACACCCTGGTTTGTGACTTGTGTGACATAAAACATGCGTGACTCGCGTGACATTTACATGGAATGGCTGATAAACATATTAAGTTAGAAACTCATTAAGACTTTCTTCTCTAGATATTTTAGTGACATTATTAAGCATCCCATAAATATTTGCCCAAAATTATCTTAAAGACTGCTAGACTATTTTCAAACCATTACAGTCGAAAGAAAAAAATGTAAAAGATGAAGAAGGAGGAAGGGAGAAGAAATGGGGAGGGAGAAAAGGGGCGATGAGGATGAAAAAAGAAGATAAACGAGAAAAGAAAGAAAGAAAGAAAGAAACTACAAAGAAAAGGTCACTGATTCAATAAACAAATGACCCCCCAAAAAAGAAAGGAAAAAAGGGGGAACCCCAAAACAAAACACGTTCTTTAACTCACTGACTTCTGGGCTAATGAATTGTTATCATACGAAAGTGAATACATGTATGTATTTTACTCTTTTTGCTCAAACTACAGACTACCGGCATGCTAGTCTGCTAGTTATCTTAAATGAGTTGCTCGAAAAAAAAAACCACGGTATTAGTGTATTTACTTATCAGAACCGGCTCATTATTTTAGGCGGCACCTCCATGTATACGTTAAAAAGGGAGGTTTTTATCATGAAAATCAAACAAGAAAATTTGCAAAAGTGGTGATACTTATAAGACGAGGGATTGGTGCGTTTAAAGGGTTCCATAATAATACATATCTAGCGATTACGTACGTGTGTGTGTGTGTGTGTGTGTGTGTGTGTATGTGTATGTGTGTGTTTGTGTGTGTATTTATTTGTACGTGTGTGTGTGTGTGTGTGTGTGTGTGTGTATGTGTATGTGTGTGTTTGTGTGTGTATTTATTTGTGTGTATGTGTGTTGTGTGTGTATGTGTTTGTTTGTATGTGTATTTATTTGTTTGTATATGTGTGTGTTTGTGTATATGTGTGTGTATGTGTATGTATGTATGTGTGTGTGTGTGTGTGAGTGTGTGTGTGTGTATGTATGTGTGTGTGTGTGTGCGTGAGTGGGTGTGTGTTTGTGTGTGTACGTGTGTGTTTGTGTGTATATTTATTTGTGTGCATGTGTGTTGTGTGTGTATGTGTGTGTTTGTATGTGTATTTATTTGTTTGTATATGTGTGTGTTTGTGTATGTGTGTTTGTGTGTGTGAATATGTATGTGTTTGTGTGCGAGCACTTGCTGTGGAGCTTTACGTTATCTATCAATACACTTATAAGCAATTTCTTCCCTTTTCGCGATACCGAAAGTGCATTTACATCTCCCCACCAAAAACAGCACTGATTTTTAAAAAGGTGTAACTGAAGTATTTGTCACGGACTTAACTGGAGTGTTTTCCAGGTTAATTAGGGGTCTGTAGTGTCTTTGTCTAAATGAATTATCCGACCTATATCGCGGTGAAATGCCGCCATGGCCGAAATAAAATGCGGTACCCGTTTGATCTGGATTTTATCATCTTGTCCGTCTATAATTGTATACTTTTTAACGAGAACGCCGCGAACCTTTCCGATTAGTCCTATAATACGTACATGTTGTGTGCTAAAGGTCATTGTTAAGACCACAGAGATCAAATTATTATTGCATTTCTCATATTAACCGAACGTCCGTTTAGAACGTTATTACATATAAATTTGATTACTGCCCAACTTTAGCACAAGATTTGTGATTTAGTACAATATTTCGGAGGTCGAAATTCGTACGATTTTTTGGCCGACAGTCCAGGCATGCGAAGTATTATATGATAGTACCCATGAAATGCCATGGTCACGTAAAATCCACAGTAAAATTGGAGATTGTTCGGTAATATACTGAGAGATTGTTTCTCAGTGAACTACTGTAACATGAGAGTATATAATTACTCCCTGTTTATAACAAAACTGTATTGATCAACCTTATATTCTGAGTGTGACATTATTTATTGAAACAAATATAGTTAAGCCCCCCCCCACAGGTACTTTGAAAATTCAGTTATACCAACATCCAAACTACTGGAAATTTAAGGCAAACCCCCATTTCTGCCGAGTGAAATTTGACCAGAAATGGAGTCAGCTGGAAGCGTACTCTATTCCGAGTTAAAGTGACTCAGATTTCCGAGTTACTTTGACTCGAATTGATTCAATTCTCAGTCAACGCCACTTTATTCCGAGTCAAATTAATTCGGAAATCCGAGTGACTTTAACTCTTAAGGTGCCATGGAAATCACAGATCTATGGACATTACATGTACTGTGTAGTGCATATTTGCGACTTTGGCACGTTAAGAGTTAACGCGGAATAGAGTAAAACTCCCCTCTGACTCCATTGCGAGTCAAATTTTATTCCACAGATATAAGAGTGTAAACACTTCATTGATTCGTTCAGTTTAAGAATAAAATGATACACACCTTTACAATGTGTGTTTTTTTTTCTGAAAGGATATTTTAACATCTACCGTAGATAAGAACAATCGCATACTGCAAAAAATGGGGTGTTAAATTTAACATCAAGGGCATACGCGTACGCAGGGGGGTGTTTGGGGTGTTCAAACACCCCCTTTAGCCGAAGGGGGTGTTAAACACCCCTAAACACCCCCCTTTTCACCCGAAATCACCCCCCTTTTTTTTCACGATATCACCCCCCTTTTTCGTAAAAAGA
>JZLH01S0124371.1:56273-76318 GCA_001188425.1 Eucidaris tribuloides
ATCCATAACTGTCATAACAGTGTCCTCACTACAGTAGTTCAAGCTGGACAACAAGTGTGTAGCAACAAGCTACACTGTAAGTGATCCCTTTTTTCCAAAGTCTTCTCACCATCCCAAAAGAGCTCTTCACCGCACACATTATATTTATTCACATTTTTATACCCCAATTCAAAAAATCTTTCAATGCCGCGGACGCATTAAATCCTGCCCTCTGATAATTACCCTCGGCGTAAAATAGGTGCAAAAACAGTGTGGAAAACGATACTCAGGCTCGAAAAACATATTCGCGAGATTAGTAGTCTCCATTATCAGGACCCTGTTTATTCTCAAAGCAGCCTGTTCGTTTTCAATATGAATTTCCAAAAATAATCTGTGACTTGCGAAGTGCTATATGATGATATTTCAATCTGCCAGGCGTACGGTCCAGTCTGCGATGCAAAGTATTTGTAGGGTCTATAATTAAAAGTGCGGTTAATGTTTAGTGAAATGGAAATGACCCCTGATACTGGAATACAAGAAGAGGAATGTTTACTGCCAAACTTAAGTCTACCACTCAGCACTCATTTACGTGTCAATCAGACAGTGTCAATCAGATATATTCATGCATGAAAATGTTTTATCATCATTTTTTTTTTATTTACCTGCTTTGTTTATATTGGAAGCAAGACTAATATAGAAAAGAGTCTGTATCTGTATCTATACACTACAATAGATGTTTTCTACACATAATAACAAAGCATATTGAGCAAACGGCTCACCACAAAAAATGAGTTGCCTCATTACTCTAGGCTACTGTATTTTACAGGAATGTGCATTTTCGCGCGAAATGTTGCTGGAGTAAATCGCTTACTTTTTTAATGTTAACCCATTGGCAGACTAAGAATTGATACATGTTATCTTGGGGTCGGGTTTATTGAAATTCAAATTCATACATCCAATGGGTTAACATGCACGTAAATTCACAGAAGAGAAACCAGAAACTCAGCTACAATGTAGCACAAATGGAATGACCTTCGTGGTGACATGTGCTCTGTATCTTCGTACAACGAAATTTGAGATTGGATAACGTGTAAAATCTGGCTCTTCAAGTGGTTAGAGGCATTTAAAAAAGCACTTTCAGTTTATACTAGTTTGTCACTCTAGCCCACACTAGAAAGACCTTTTTACCAAATTTATTGTCAAGAGAACTGACACCCAACTAGTACAGCAATGCCTTTTAGTGTCGTCCACTTTCATTTTGATGACAATCCACTGAAGAAAGGAAAGCTAGCAAACAAACTGCGGTCAGTTATGCTAGACCTCAAAGTGAGTCTACGATTGAAACACTCCAGTATTTTGGTTTTAAAGATGCGAGGACGGAAAATGGTTTTCATGAAATCTGAACTTATTCGAGTTTAAAGGGAAGTTCTCACCCTGAAGTCAATTGTGCGAGAGAAACAATTTTATGAAAATTGTTGGACAAAAATCCACCAAAGAACAACAGAGTATGAACACCAGAATAAATTTGCGTTCATCTCTGCTATTATCAATTAATGTATATAAGCATCAAATGCTTGATTTAATTTCTGTGACGTCACATGCACGTACATGTAAGCTTCCGCATTTGTCATAGAAATATAAATTCCATTAAAATTGCCAAGCTTTTAACGGTTCGATGTTATTGAATGCGGTTGTTTTGTCATTAGCAAGAATATTTTAGCAAATCTGGATTATATATTGATACTCTGGGTAAAATCAATCTCAATTTTTCTGAGAATAATTGGCAGTTTATGATTTATTTTCATGGACAAATGGGGGCAGCTGCCTGCGATGTGACTCACAAAATTAAGTTTAAAAATTCATAAATAGCATTCTCTCATTTTTCTGCTCTTATTAAAAATCAACTTTGCATGTAGGGTGACTTTCCTATCAATTTGACATATGGCAGCTTTCCCCCCCCCCCCCCCCCCCACCCGGATATGTGTTCCTTTGCTTATCAGCTCAAGCCTCAATATTCTGTTACAGGCCACATTCACATCCTGTTAATGTTCCTGTTTGCTTTATTTGTTTGTTTGTCGGGGGGCGGGGGGGGGGGGTATCAGCCAAAATACAGCCCCTCTACCCTTGAAATTCCTGCATCTGCCAATAACCCATGTAGTACACATAGAAGTTCATGGAATGCAAAAAAAGATATCTTCACATAAATACAACAGCCAATTTGTGATGAAAGAATCTATAATTACCTATCACAATTTCGAGGGTTGCGATCTGGCCAAATGGAATTTGTCTGATTTCTTTGAAAGGATACTGTACCATCTTTCTTGGCCGTCTGACTAGTACAAAGTGCGATTGTGAACACTGGATCTTATACAGCAGGCCCTACACAGTTGCATGCATTAACAATTAACAGGGGGGAAAATTGTTAATATTCAAAACAACTTTCAAGTTTCATTGATCGACTCAATTTTTGTCAGCAATTCATCTGCATACTAACTCGTGGCAGCAGCATTTTTTTTTCCAGCCATGTTTTCAAAGGGCTTAAAAACACAGAGAGTTTGTAACAGCGCAATTTTCAAAAACACTGCTCTAAATAAATATCATGATTTAAGTACTTACCTTTTAGTGAGGTAGGCAGCATTAATAAGTCATAAAAAAGGGTTAAATGACCCACTAGGACAGGTGTCTGATGAATATAAAACAGGATTGATGTCAGACGAAGTGGACACCTTAGGTGATACTGGACTCCCTTGAACGGAACTAGGTCAAGTGAGGACATGTAACAGCAGTGAAGAGGCGTCATGGGGGGGGGTTGGGTAGGGCACATGGGCCATGTGCTCACTTCATGCCCACCCTCAAAATTCAGAGGGGACGGCATAAAATCCCACAAGTACTGGTCAGTTTTAAGAAGCAGCTACATTAGGAAGGATACACTTTTATGAAGAACACTGATCTAATGGTGTTACATGTACCTCTCCGAAACACACGACCCCCCTCTCAAAGCGAACGGCGAAATGACCTCTAATTCGTAAACTTATAACAGCGACCATAAGCATTGACAACTTTAAGGTGCTACTTGACAAGTTTGTAACTAATGACTGACATCATAAAGAAGAACCAAAGTCTGATGAATTCTTTGTTGCTATCATACAACTGAAGATTTAATCCATATCTTGATTTCCTTTTTTTTGGGGGGGGATAAGGAGTCAACACAATGACCAAGAGATAATCGAGTTAACTGGCCAAAATCCTTGACTTTTAGCTTGAAATGTGCATTCAGTCGGCTCTCACATTATAACATACTACATGATGTTTACACTTTCATCATCATTCTAAGTGGAAGAGATAGATGTGTTTGTTCTGTTGAGTATTCACTCAAAAACAATCAAGCAAAAACTGTGGTGATGGTACAAATTTTCCCACGACTGCTGTTTGGAAAGCTGCCAGAATCATCAATCAAGTTTTGAAAAGTAGGCAGACGGTCCAAGAACCAAACAGTTTATTTTGAAGAAAAAGTCGAGTGGAGATTTATAAGATTTTCATAAACAATAGAATGTACTGTAACATGGCATAATAATACTAATTTTATTTTCTCTTGAAATGTTTTAAAAAATAGTACTAGTTGTACGCAAAATAATTACAACTGATCATTTTCTACTGTAGTCTGCATGTATAGTGCATGGAATGCACTGTATAATCTATTGATCGAGATGACAAACTGTCAAAGTCCTGATTATATTTATTACTGTATTTTCATTAAAGTAAAAATTACATGTCAGTGATTACAACAGAGCCTATTTATCTCAAGATTGGGTCACAAATGGTGGTCATTTTGTATTTGTGTGCTGTAGTGCCATCTAGACGCTTAAACCTACCCTACAACTGAAAAACAAAAAACCTACCCTCGCCAAAACAGAATTCCGTATCAAAGAGCGGACAGAATACCGTTCATTATCATCGCCTCGAGTTTCAAGGGCTGCAATCATCGAAACAACCATCCGTTTGAGAGAGAAATTGATGAAAACATCTTGAAGGCTGCTTCGTGGTGATAGACACTGAAGACATCTGACATGAGAGGAGATGTCAGTGCTCATATTTTTTTTGGGGGGGCGGGACAGCGGACTTGCTTACCCCCTTATGTTCATCAAAAGAACTACAATACCTCCCCCATATACACCTTCAACAAAACATCTACACTCGGGTCAGAAATTCTGGGCGCAGTTATGGAAATATTGGTAAAAAAATAGTGAGCTGTCGATATGATTTCACTCCAACATATGTTAAACTTCCGAGTTTTCTCTTTCAGTGAGCCATAAATGCGCGCGGACCCGAACAAAACAAATATCCGAAAATACGCGCAGAACAGGACCTTCCAAAAAACGCGTGGTACCGCCCGCCATAGACAAATCATTTGCATACGTAATTGGGTCGACGCGCGCAGGCCGAGGGAAACGCGCCGTGAATTTACTGATAACATACCTTCACAAATTTGATTGAAAGTTCGAAAATACATACGCATTCTTTCTGTTAAGGACTAGATGAGAAAGGACACATCTGTGCTTCGTTTTTGATACGTGATATGTACTGAACATATACATTTATTAAATATCGTGTTTTGAAAAAGACCCATGTTTCTACAATTTTTGGGAATTAAAATGCAGATTTTGGTTCAAAGAGGTTTCATTTGACATGGACCCACACAAATCACTGCTTTATTTCCCAATTTATAGGGGATTTTATTAAGCACATTTTTTTCTATATAAAACACCTTTCCATGTCAATTTTAGTTGATCATTTCTTATCAGGTATCAGTTTAAAACACCAAGAAAAAATGCAAAAACAGACATTTTATTACACCATCAAAATAATGATTTATAGCTTTTCTGTGTGTGTTTTGACTTCCAGCCGCTGCCTAACAATGCCAAAAAAACACATTTTATCTCATTCCCATGTGAACCAAACAGTTTTGTTAAATGATGTGGGATTCTGAGGTTAATGCAATTTCTCAAATACCTATAATCAAGACTTTTATGGTGCTTAAAACTGGCAAAATGACCAATCCTGAATCTGATTAACAGACCAATCACTGAACAAATCGAGGGGCGGATCCTCCAATCCGCGTATTCCAAAAAGGCTGGGAACTACGCGTACGTTACGCGACCGGGTTTACGCCGCGCTCCTCCCACTCCTCGTGAGTTCGTGGCCATCATTTGTGCTTTTGAGTCGGTGAGTTAACATCTTCGGCCTGACTTTGCCAAGCTGAATTCGAATCATATTTTCATTTATTTGAATTATCAGCAATGTCTCATTCCAACAAGCGTTTTGTCAGACTTTGAGAAGGGCCAGATCTTAGCTCTCAGTGACGAAGGTTATCTCTAATCGAGAAACTGGACGGCGAATTCAGCGCAGTGAACATGCAGTGCGGTCATGTCTAAGCAAAATTTCGCCGAATGTGACACCGTAGATGATCAGCAACCTGGACTGGTCGCCGAGGCTTACAACCGAGGTTGGCAGGACGCGAGGCTTGTTCTTTGATGTCAAAGCCTCTCCCTTCAAAAACAGCGTCCCATGTACAAGCTGATTTTAGCAATGTCACCGGGTGTAAATCTTAGCCTTTCGACTTGTCAAAAAGTCGACTTGCCGAGGCAGGTCTTCATCGGCGCATCGCGCGTGGCAAAACCCCTGCTTACTGAAAAACACAAGTCGAAACGCCTGGATTTTGCTCGTGACCACGAGACATGGCAGCGCTGATTTGTGGGGTAAGGTGCTTTGGTCTGATGAAAAGCGATTTAATCTTTTCCAATTCTGACGGTCCAACGCTACTTCGTAGGCGGGATGGAATGGCTCTCCGACCTCGGTATGTCAAGCAACTGTTGCACATGGCGGCGCTGGAAATCAATGGTCTGGGGGATGTTATCTGTAGGTCTGGAATCGTGTGAGTTGGTGTGGTACGAGAGAACATAAATCGACATGTGTACCTCGACATTCCTTCAGAATGCTATGCTGCCTTCTGCCCATAGTATTCTAGGCAGCGATTTCGTCTTCCAGCACGACAATGCCCCCAGTCATACTGCTGGTATAGATCTAGTCCGTGATTGGATGGCAAATCCAACAGTACCTTTTGAGCTAGGGAGAATGCCGGGGTATCGTGGGATTTTCGTACTCTCTCTTGGCACCTCAATCCCCGATCTCAATCCTATAGAGAATCTGTGGAGCCCACATCGAGCATGAGCGTACAGTCCAACGTATACTGGGAGTTAGGCCAAATCCTACCAATGTCACTGATTGATGTCGATCAAGTCAAATTATTGTTGAAGTCAATTCACGCTTCTAAATTACAGACACTGGTGGATTCCATGCCAGGGAGATTGGCGAGAGTCTTGGCCGCGAGGGAGGTTCTATCAACAAGTAAAAAATCTCCTTTTCAACTGTATGTTCACTGTGCTGTTTTCACCGAAAATTCCGCGATTAGAAACACTTTCTTCTTCGCTGAGAGTTCAGATTATTCCATCAGGCTAAACGATCTTCTTCCAAGTCGAGACCAAGTTCAAGAATCAAGTCTTCATTTCGGCGATCAGGTATTTCTGAAGCTGAATCCGAGAGTTGCTGAGCACCGTCACAATCAGTCAGTGGCGGCAACGACCACCGACATCAAGCAATGTCAACAAAAAACGGCTCTTTTCAGAGCCAACCAACTCATCCAGAAAGAAATTCATAAGTTGCTCTCCAAATCTAGTTAATTCTCTTTAACAAAAATATTTAACATTATATCTATTCTACGTTCACGTTACTACTAACGACAGATCTAACTTAACGTTACTTAATCTAATCAAAAGTAGATTTACGTTAGGTCTACTCTAAGCTTAGACTTGTTACCTAGTTACTAACTAACGTTAAAGTTAATGTTTAGATCTAACTATAAACAATAACACTTCAGTTAAATTTAGGATAATTCAATCTAACGTTAGATCTAACGCCCCCCCCCCCCAACAAAAAATTAAGAGATCTGTGTCTGGACTAATCTGACATCTAATCATTACTGTCTTAGATTTACCCATCAATCGCACATTCTGAGCTGACATGGGGAGGGTCTCTCAATTTTATCACAGAGATCACACATGACCTTACAATTCCCGACCAATGGACCCCCCCCCCCCCCCCCCAGTGAGGCCCCTGCGTCAGCTGAATTTATACAGTGAAATAACAATAAGGCTAACTTGATCGAGGTAGGAACTCAGCCTAGATTATGATAATCAAATTATGACTTCTAATTCAGTAACTGTTAGAAACTTAGTATATAAATTCTTTGCTTTCTTTTTGAATAATCACCTCCGTCCTGGCGAACTTGTTTCTGTTTTCCAAATTCAACTAGAGCCAACACTACAGTCTACAGATCTATTTTTATCTTCATGATGTTGTGCTTGTATTGAATTAGATCTTAGGTGTAGACCTCTAGGCCTGTTAGTTTTTGTGGCATTTTTACTGTCCACAATATTCTTGCTCTTTCACTTTCAATAACTGTAAGCAGATCTAAAGTAAAGATAAGTTAGATTAAAAATAATGAAACAAAAGTTCGTGATATTGATATTAGGAACAATGGAAAAAAAATAAAGTTGTTTCATTGATTCTTCGCGGCCCTTTTCTGAATCGTGGCAGATAAACAAAACTCGACGTGCGCACGTGTGTTTACGTGGTGGGTGGGCAAAAGAACATGTGGGAGGGGCAATAATGTGCGTACCCGCGCCTATTGTACGCGCTACTAACAGTGAAATACGCAGAAAATTAACCTCATACGAGGTGATTAATTGTGCATTTTTTCTTGGTGTTTTTCAAACTGATACCTGCATAAAGAAATGATCACTAAAATTGACATGGAAAGGTGTTTTATATAGAAAAAAATGTGCTTAATAAAATCCCCTATAAATTGGGGGAAATAAAGCTAGTGATTTTGTGTGGGTCCATGTCAAATGAAACCCTCTTTGAACCAAAATCTGCATTTTAATTCCCAAAAATTGTAGAAACATGGGTCTTTTCAAAACACGATAATTTAATTAAATGTATATGTTCAGTACATATCACGTATCAAAAACGAAAGCACAGATGCTGTCCTTTCTCATCTAGTCCTTAACAGAAAGGAATGGCGATATGTATTTTCGAACTTTCAATCAAATTTGTGAAGGTATGTTATCAGTAAATTCACGGCGCGTTTCCCTCGGCCTCTGCGCGCGTCGACCCAATTACGTATGCAATGAGTTGTCTATGGCGCGGCACACGCGTTTTTGGAAGGTCCTGTTTTGCGCGTATTTTCGGATATTTGTTTTGTTCGGGTCCGCCGCGCATTTATGGCCTCACTGAAAGAGAAAACTCGGAAGTTTAACATAGTTGGAGTGAAATCATATCGACAGCTCACTATTTTTTTTATTAAATATTTCCATATAATGCGCCCAGAATTTCTGACCCGAGTGTCAAGTGTACATTTTAATCAAAATATGCAACAACTGGTTGAACAACAGTGCACATATTTTCCTTTTTTTCCACTGATAAACCTACAGTGCAGGGTTATGTCAAGTACAGTGTAAATTCAATTATTACCTGTGCGTCAGGAAAGTTCTGACTATGCTACTGACTTGCCATTGTTTACGAACCAAATTGTCAATCATTATTCATGTTCTGTCCAGAGGAAATGTGAGCAAACACACCTTTCATGTGATCCGGTTTTATTTGCATATGTGTGCAATATTTACCATTCACAATTTGGAATGGTTGTATTGTACACGTACAAAACATAGCTAATGTGATACAAAAATAGCTGGAGAGAATAAGTTTAGAATCGAACCAAAAATGGAGATTAATTGGACGGAAAATGAAGAAAAAGGATCATCTCATGAAAGAAAGCAGAGAAGACAATGACAAAACAGGGGAACTGGGGAAGAGAGGATACTATGAACTTATGTGTAGGTCTGCACCAGGGATGTAGTCGAGGCCGGCCTCGAAGCCGGATTTTGCCGGCCTTGGCCTCAGACCGAGTAACGTGTACAAAGTCTATGGGAAAAATATTTTTCCAGTGGCCTCGTGACTCGGAAGGCTGGCCTCGACTACATCCCTGGTCTGCACTTGTACATATTTTAACCTTTTTAATGGTAGTTTGAAATAATCTTTGGCTTCACATAATGTAGAGCACTGATAGGCCTAGTGCTTCTCTAATTACCTACCAGTACAGAATATTTTATCAATCTGTATCACAAATGAAGAGGGCTTTGCAAGAGGTCAAGTTATTCCTAATCATATCTAAAATCAGAAACAATGACATAAGGGGGAAAACAGGATTGGCAGAAGTTCTTAAAATTCAAGACAAATCCTCCAGCCAGGAGATACCCTCCACCCAGTGTATACACTAGTAGGACTACATGTTTCCACCTTTGGTTCTTGGGGCATTTTTTTTTTCATTTTTCCCAATCATAGAGCCAGGAAATACAGTCCAACTGGTGTATACAGTGGTATATGTTTCACCCTTTTTGGTTCTTGAGGCATTTTTCACTTCTCCCAATCATAAACCATACATGTAGGTCCATGTCCCAATTATGTCACTGTCCTTTAAAGGAAGATGTAGCCAGCAACTAACAGGAACAAGACAGATTTGGGGGTGACTGTCAGTTCTTGCCAACCAATCAGATCGCATGTGCACTGACCTTGAGCTGACCTGACGTCACCGAACACGTTGCCCGATGCTTATTAATCGCGCCGTATTTAATTATGCACTTTTGGAATCAATAAGCTCCTCCCCGGTAGATGTTTCGGCGATCTTCTTCTATGGAGAAATTTCATGCATACGTAAAATTAACATAAATTTACTGATTGATCGGGCCTTTTTGATGGTACATGTAAATGCCACACAGTACCCTTTAATAGGCTTCCTTTATCATCATGTACCATAATTTTCATAATACTCACAATATCATTTATTTTCGCAACTGGACTCTTAGTTTGCCGGCTACATCTTCCTCTAATTGGGCAAACAAGAGATGGCGTCTGTGAATAAGACTAGCAGCAGACCCCGATGTGTCACCCAGATTTAGCTAAGTGTTTCTTCAAGCTGTTGGTATATTTTCAGAGAAGATGAACTCATCTCAACCCAGTCATCCTGCCTCTCATGTCTGATTAAGAACACAGAGGTCACTAAAGTTCCTGGAAACCAGGTTGGACAAGATTCAAGGATAGAAATTTTAATAATTCCTTGTGGATGAATATATTCCATTTCTTTTTTCTTATATGAGAGTGATGTGTTGTGGAGAGAGAGGACAGATCTCATTAACCCGCTGAAGACTAGACCAGCAATATCTAGTCTCGAAGTCTATGGGAAATGCACGTTAAAGCAAAATCAATTTGTTTTCAACTGGTTAAGCAATCTTCCATGGAAGCAATTGCAGGACAGTTTCCAAAGTTGTTTGGTGTTTTTCCATTTAACTTTACATCTCTAGGATAAAAAAATCGGCTGTGAAACGTAGAAGTAGCATTTGTTTTTGAAGAAATTTGCATAAATTTGCATAATAAATGAATTTCAGAATTCTACAGGTGTACAAGTTTGGAAGCCCCTACCAAGCCATATCAGATAAAAACAGAATCAGAATCGGCCTGGAAATGACAAAGAAGAAGCAAAGTTTAATATTTTGAGCACACACAGAAACACTGACAGACAGGCAGACACACACACACATGCACGTATGGAGCCTGTTTCATAGTTCCCTCGCGAATTAAAAACTAGAATCATCTGAAAATTATGAAATGGTAAAGTATAATACCTGCATACCTGTACATGACTGGTAGATTTACTGGTAAAAAGTTGTGATTTATGATCTATATACTGGATACATAATATCCGCTACCAGCATCTTACATGTATTTCCGATTTATTGTGTGGAAGCATTTGGTACATGTACATTGTCCATAAATCTACATGTACATGTAGGGCCTAATGGTGGTACATTTCCTACCAGAAAATAATGCCTCTCTGCTACAGTGTAGCTCTTCATGAAGAGGGGAAAAGAAAAATACATTTAAAAGAAATAAAAGTGGTTTTCTAAATCTTGTTCATAAGTCTTACCATGAACTGAAGACATGCATTCATGAGCATGTGTTTTCAGAAACTTAATTCAACATACAGTGAATTTTGCGAACTAAGATAGCATCTTTTGCTGGTAATATCCCTTAGTTATGTGGGGTCCCGTGAACACATTTTTCAGATTTCGACAGTACCCACACAAGCACAAGTGTAAGTGTATGGGAGGGCAACTGGGGTCAAACAGAACTTTCTAGGGAAGGTGAAATTCAGCCCTCTCTGTATTTGCATGCCCTCTAGCTATTACAATACCCAGAAGGGAAAAACCAGCACTCACTATTCTTATTCTACCACTTTCACACTGACTGCCAAAGCAGCGTTACTCCAGAGTGACTCCACTTCGGCGAGCAGTATGAAAATTCTGAAAAATTTTGAATGCGGATTCAAAGCGAGTCCTCAACTCACTTTGAGAAGCAGGTTACATGCGAAGTAACTCCAGACCGGAAGTGAGGATTTGGCTTATTGCTGTTATCTCGACTCGAGCGTATGTATGTAAATTGCCTGTCACGATGTCAGCAATGAGTTGAGCCTCATTGAGTATGATTTGGATTCATAGCACGTTCGGGTGGTTCTAGATGCTCTCATAATTTTCCACTGAGTGACAATTAAAATATCTGAAACTTTAACTCAGACCACAGAATTTATCTCACTCCAACCACAAGTTGGTAAACTGATATTTGAGGCATTTCCACAGCACTTTGCTGGAAAGTGTGGCTCAAAATCAAGCACTGAAATGTGCACGCCAATATTGACCTACAAACGAATGTAGAGGTCTACCAATTGATTGCAGAATCATGCTAACTGTGCAAACAAACAAGTGAACCGATCATTGGGAGAAATGGGGCGAACTCCCATTAAAACCCTAGAAACAATGGAAATGAGTGCGGATACACTACTGCAGCAGAGCTGTCAACTTCGGGGAATGACTTGGAGGGAGATTCACAGTTGGGAAGGGGGTCAACAACGACTAAAACCATTTTTTGCCTGTCCCCCCCAAAAATTTACCGGCCAAATTACTAGCCAAACAACTTCTGACAAGTGGAGGGCAGGGGGCCAAAAACGACCAAAACCATTTTTGGTCAGCCAAAAAAAATTTACCTGCTAAATTTCCATAGCCAAACAGTTCGTTATATTTTCCTTCTACACGTTAGGCGGGAGGTGTTTTGATACAGCGGGAGATTGGTGGGACGGCGGGAGGATGAGCTCGGTGGCGGGAGATTCCCGCCAAAAACGGGAGGGTTGACAGCCTTATACTTCGGTGCTTGCAAGTATGAAAGGTGCTGTAAAGTCGGTCCAGAGTAAAGCATATCGACTCACTCCTAAGTTACTCTGCTTCGTCTTCAGTATAAAAGTGGTATTAGAGAACGGAGAGTGAGAGATCAGAGCTGAATGCACAGTTGCAGACCATCCATGTTGGAATGCAGCAAGGTGAAAAGGGGGAGGGGGGCATGAGTGGTGAATGTGTGTATGGGCTGGGGGGGGGTCAGTTCCTGTTATCAAGAGGATCATATTATTTGTCCCACTTTTTGATGACCTACTTTGGATGGAAATAGTTTTGTTTATAAACTGATGTCTGTATAGGCACCTGCCATGCATATGTTGAGGTAAAAACCTCTTGATTTCTCTGTATAACAAATACTTGATATCTACAATTTGGTACTGCAGGAATTTTTCAGTGCTGAAATAGATTGTAATGTGCATCCCAATACTTTACCTCCTTATTGCAATTTGGAAAATGCCACAATACTTTTTTGGAATTATGGAAATGAATTAAACAAGATTACCATGTAGGCCTAATTATCACAGTTGATTGATAAATTTCTTCTCAATGAAGTAAAATGCAGCAAATTATTTCAGAGGAGGAAAAGAGGAAAAATTATATTATCATTATTGCTACTACTACTACTATTTTCTTACTATTATTATTATTATTATTATTATTATTATTATTATTATTATTATTATTATTATTATTATTATTATTATTATTATTATTATTATTATTATTATTATTATTATTATTATTATTATTAATTATTATTATTATTATTATTATTATTATTATTATTATTACAACTACTATTATTACATCATTATCATCGTCATCATCATCACCATTGTCGTCGTCATCATCATCATCACCATTATCATCATCGTCATCATCATACTTAGCATCAACATTAATTTTTTTAAGCCCCAAGATCTATTCTGCACTGTAGCACACAACAAAGCTATCCCAGTAGGCAGTACATGTACAATGTATGTTCAGCAAACCCTAGAGTGAATTAAGTCCACACTACATGTATGTTTATGTGTACATGTACATGTACATGTTTCCTATAGCCATGTCTACCCCAAAATGTTATTCCTTTGGGTCCACTCGCAATATATTAAAAAAAGAACTGCCAAAAGCTCTTGAAAGGTTTTTTGAATGATAAGTTGAACTGTTGGACCAAACCATACACAAAACTATCTGAATAAAGTACATTATTTGGCATAGTGGGGCACAATTACAGTATTATGGGATATACTCAATCTCATAATGAGTTTATGAGATTGAATCATATTCACAGTTGAGAGTTGTGCAAGTCCTCTGAATATCAGTTTCATTAAAATTCCTTTCCTGGGTCTGTAACTTGGCACCCTCAATAGGTGCATTCACACTTACAGCAAACTTCGCGAAGTTTCACTTCCCGAAGATTAACTTCGCGAAGTTTGGTAATGTGAACACAAACTTCCCGCGAAACTTCCTGCGAAACTTCTCGCGAAACTTCCCACAACTTTGTAGGAAATTTCCCGAACATCGAGAAACTTCCCGCGACATTTTGAGTGTGAACACAAACTTCGGGAAGTTATATCCCGTGAGCCTCAGCGCATTTCCGGTGTGGGGACATAAATGCGCACTGTACACAAACATGGAGTTGAATACCTTATGACTTGAGTATACCATGTAGCTCGGATATTTACGTGCGTTTTGTACGCAGCAACATACGTCCAAACTCATTCAATTTTTGTGTGAGCTTGGTATACTTTCATTAAAATAAATATGAAATGTAAAGGACATTAGAGCATCGCAGAAACAAAATTCCTGATCAATCTGTAGCAAAATCTCCGTACATTTTGATTGTTTCCACATGCGCAGTGCGTTCCAAATCTTCGAGAAGTTTCGCGGGAAGTAAATCTTCTCGAAGTTTTACCCCAGTGTGAACGATCAAGCCAAACTTCGCGAAGTCTTCGAGAAGATAAACTTCGCGAAGATTTGTAATGTGAATGCACCTAATCTGTTCTTCAAGCAATTAATCTTCTTACTGCCACTAATCCAGCATTAATCCCCAAGCCTGGATAATCCTTTCAGTCAACCATTTGGTACAAAGCTCATGCATATAACTGGCAGGCTCTAAATCACTGTTGCACCCTCCTCACACAAGATTAATTTGCAGTAATGCAGCTCCTAGCCTTTTGACAAGATTCTCTCACTGTATTATGGGCGAGTGAAGCGAGCCCATCCAAGCACGCAGCGCAAGGGCCTTTTGAGATCTGCTTCGCATTCTAATGTGAGACCTAGTTTGAATTATACCGAATTTTTATAGCAAAAATCAACCAATCAGCATGTCTGTCTGTATACTTGATCCTACGTTGAATATGCAATCCTACTGGGACCATGTCCTCACAGACTGTTGCAGTAACATGAAATGATCTGGACGTGTTCACTCTTTCAAGAGGTGAAATAATTCCTACACATAGATTTTTGCACGCCATATTGGACCTTATAAACCTGTACTAATTGGGTGTTTGATAGTATATGTTTTATAGTTACTAGCACTGATGGGATTTCTTTCAACCCACCAAATAGTTGACAATGCCAAGACGGAGGAGCTTAGCTCGCAATTTCATTGGTTGATTCGGACAGAGATCGGTCGCTCCTGGTGGTCATGAATAATAATTACATCTCGGATGCAAAGCAGATCTCAAAATGCCCTCACGCTGTTGCACTCGGCTGGGTTTACTTCACTTACAGCAAAAGGGCCTTGTCAAAGGCTATGCAGCTCCATGAAGACTAACCAGGAATTACCTACATTCAATAAAGCTTTATAATTCCCTTATTCTTCTCTTAAAAGGATTGGGTGGGGACTGGGAACCTTGTAGAAAAAGCAACAATGTTCAACCCCTGAGTGATTACATTACAGTATTGTACACCCCACAGGCATTGTTTGTAATACTGGAAGGTAACATTCTCCAGGTTCCTACATGTAAGATCACAGGGTATTATTGCCAAAATGGTCACTACAAACATCAGAATCTTACAGAGCATGCAGTTTGCAAACTGTTGCGACTTCGGCACATTAAAGAGTTAAAGTGATAGGCTAACATTGTGGAGCTTCAATTTAAAAATTTTTAAAATTTTGATATCTGAACAGTTCATGGACAAATAAACACCCTAGAATAAAAAAAAAGTTAGGAAAGTTACACTGCCAATGGCAAGTTATGCGTGAATAAACAATTAATCTCGGGGCGAGTTTATATAGGGTAGGTGTACACTAAGTAAGTCTATGGGAGAAAATGGGCAGGTGAATCCGATCAACTTACGATTTTCACTTTTTTAAAGCACTAAATAATCATTTTGAAATACAATTTTTTGTCAGGGCGTAATTTTTAGACCTTATCAAAGACAATGGTAGCATGGGGAATCATGTAGCTCAGATTTTTTTAACTGTGGTAAATGTTAGCCAATACCTTTAAGAAAAAATTCAACTTCTGGTCAAAAGGATAGACAAGCCAACTTTCAAAATGGCCACATTATCATTGAGGCAGATAGGCCCTATTGCCCTTCTTGAATCAAATAACGGGGCATTACAACAAAATGGGAAGTAAATTGCATTGGGGTACATGTAGTTTTACAGAACCTTTCAGCAACCTTGATTACTTTCTCCAATGTATTGTATCTGGATTATGCTCCTTTGAAATGAGTAAGTTTAATAATGTGTTGTCTTTATCTACTGAAATGCAATACATTGAAAACCAGTGATGTACTAAATGCTTTATGGCCATCTCTTGAATTGCTGGATTTAATCCAAAATATATCACCCTTAAATGAATCTGTAATTTACACCAAGGATAGAAGAATTTATCATCATTATTGTGACAAGCAATGTCACAATAAGTACACAAATGAACAAATTTATGAGGTAAACAATTTACCCAATTCCAATCTATCAAACACTCAAGGATGGTACAGTAGTTAGAATACACTGTATGGTCATGTGTTGTATGGTGGGACCCCCAAATACCTGGTGGTGTTACATTTTTTAGTCCTCTTCTTCATTCAACTTGTTGTCCCAGAGCTATTCTTTATCCAATTATGATGAATTTGGGCTCATTCTACAGCAAAATTACTCAGCTTTTGAAATCTGAGTAACAATCTTGTATGACGCTTTGTTTAATTAGTTGAAAACAAAATGCAAAAATGTTAACGATGGTAAATCTGGTGGATAAGTGGTGGAGGATAAGCGGTGGAGGAGCTGTACAAACCCTATGGGAAAATTACAAATTCATGTACACTCTTTTCTTTTTACTATTTTTTGCAGCAGATAAGCTATTCTTGGAGTTATGATATGCATCTGACTAACTTGACACATGTTGTACTTCACAATTCTCAAGAGTAAAATGAAATTATTTGTCTTCTAGGTCATTAATTACTTAATTAATGACTGGTGTAGCTTATGCTTGCCATTGACTTGTACACGTTATGAAGCATGATTAGTACTGCATGTAAGGACAAACAAGTATCTTCACTTCAGGGCTACATTTTGGTTGAAATTTTTAAATACACTCTACTGATCCATTTAATAAACAATAATCTACTATTTAATCTCTAAAATTTGTTAGTAAGGTTTAATAAATTGTTTGTTTAATTAGTGTAATTAATGTTTTTGTAACAAATCGCAACACAATTTTTTTACATATTTTGTCACATCCTGTATCACCCCATCTGAAAATCAAAAAGTAGTAAAACCATACATTTTCTTAAAGCTGAAAGTGTGCTTTTCCACAATATAACATCAATTTTGAGCCATGACTTAATACTGACAAGTGTAATGAGTTGTCATCCAATATCACAAAACTTTACGTTTTTGCGATATTACCCTTTATTTTTTTTTTACACACCTGTATAGCAACTTGACCTTGGATGATTGAGATTCTCTGAAGTATAAGCTTTCAGAAAATGTATACTTTTGTTGGTTTCTGATAAGTACTTTTTGAGTTATATTGGTTTAAATGCAAGAAGCACGACAAAATTCATAATTTTGTGCCTGTAACGCAAAGGGTCCACATACGACACATGACCGTATATCAACCATGGGGTGACAAACCATATACTGTAGGCCCTATCTCAAACGTGTTCAATGTTCAGAAGAGCAAAAAAAAACATGGCTGCCATGATACGGTAACAAGCCCCTGTTTTACCTGGCTACAGTGGCTCTATTTTTTTTTTTTTTGAGATTTTAAATTTCATATTTGGACAAACAAAATCTGGCTTCCTAGCTACATGATATAGGCCCCAATGTACAAGACTGCATGAAAACCTGATTTTCACCCAGAATTGAGAAAGGGATAGGTTGTCACCCCAATGATCAGAGCTGAGGGTCTGAAAATTGCCTAAATTGTCAATGTCTACTTTGTACACATACATACAAGCCTTAAATATGGCCAGAAAATAAATAGCCAGAACCTGAATTTTTAGGCCTTTTGCCAGAAAACTGGCATCCTTGCATGCAACATTACATGTACATAAGTCTTGGAAAAGACTACACACACACACCACAGTCAATCACCCATGTCATCTAATCTAATCAATCTTAAGTACACACTAAGAGAGCAATTAATTACTTCTCATCCATCCACTTAAGATAGTGCATTAGTGTCCTGGAGTGGTGAAGCATGTACAAGTACATTACAAGACAATACATTTCGATTTCATACTGTAAGTGTGTAAACCTCCACTGGCTACTGTAATGTACGTACATTCCACAATGTGCTTTTAGGCATACCATAATGCTTGTTTTCTTCGAAAGGTGTCTGGGAATTGGTTTAGACAGTCTGAGGAACATGTGCAGGAGCATGAGTGGACAAGTAATTCACACTTCATGGAGACAAATGGCATACAAACGTGTAGCTCAAGAATATGAAAAAAAAAATGATGATTGAGCATAAAATTTAACACTTGAACGAAGGTTGGTAAATGCCATATTTTTTTTCTATTTCTTAGTGTTTTGGCAATCTGTCAAGTATGAACCACATGTCAACATCACATTTTTACCACATTGCTGTTCAAATTGCTGAATCCCCCTGGCCATTTCCAGGTATACCGGCAAATATAGAGAAAACTGACTTGAGAAGTTGTGAAAATAAAATAAGAAATTGTGAGTCAGGCTGCAAAAATTCATCTATACGTTCCATAATCTGTACTGTGCAGCAAGATGCTAGCCTTCAAATCGAGGAGCTAATTGGTACAAAGTTGCATTCAAAATGTGCAATAAATTTCCACAGGCTGTATCCATACAAATGCATGTATCATCTTTTGAAAGGCCAACTGTATCTTTCTTGCTTGCACTATGTGTACACAATATAGCAGAAAGTAGTTATACATTACAAGAATGTTGCACATTAGAGATCATACTACGAGGTTGTTTCTATGGAAATAGTATTTTGGTATTCTGTATCTTTCTAAGAAGGTGAACAAAAATATGGATTGGGAAGACAACCTTTTTTTTTTAATTCAGTTGTAAAGCCTGACACTTTCATTAGATTAAATTATCAATTTTTTATTACAATCATAATCATAACAAATTTATGTCATTTCAAAAATGTACTCATTTGGAATTTTGGTTTTGGACTGTCAGAAGTACATGTACTAATGGGGCATACCAAATCAGTGGCGGATCCAGAGGGGGGCGCCCCCTCTATTTTCGCCAGATTTTTTTTTTTTTTTGATGGATATTTTCACTTGATTGGTACAATGTAGTCAATTTCAAGGGCTAGTCAAAACCATATTGCAACTTACTGTCATGGCCTTTGTGTTCGCACAAATGCACCTCTGTCATACTGCATTGCAATAATTATGTAAATGTTTCCGGAATTCCAGGGCGCGCAAGATTGGCTGGAAAGTTGCACCACTGGTAATCGGGAGTTGCAGTGCGGTGACCAGTGTGGAGATGTCGCACATCATTTTTTTCTCGAAATTTTGTGTTTTTTGTAACATTCGCGTTTGTCCGTCTCTATGGCAATTAAATAGTAAGTAACAGATCGTGAGAGAAAGAGCCAACGATGCGAATCATCCCCAAGATTATTCTTCACTCAAAGATGAAGCCCCTATCGGGCGCCATGTGCACAGCATAATCATTCTGGTCTGCTTTGGTCATGTACGTGTTCACTGAAATGTATAGGTTAGACATATTTGTATTCAATGTAAACAACTTTTACACATTCTGTTAAATTCAGGGACATTTCCAAGTCGCCTCAATTTTCGCCGGAGCAATTTTTCCACCGAATTATCAAGGAACAAAATTGTATGTATTCTCAATCACCAGTCGACCCCACTCTGCGTGTGCCGTGTATAGGCAGCTACATGCAGCCTAAGGAGCGGAGATTTTATGTGACAAGGGGGGGGGGACAAATTAAACACCGAAGGCGAAATAAAAATACCTTCGTGCTGGGGAAAAACGCCCCAAGGACACATATTTATTGTTAAAAAGTGGAAATTGTGACATCAAAACCCGGCCCCCTCACCCCCATTTTTAATGTTTGATAATCTAATTTCATCACATCAAATATAGGTTTGCCAATTACAAAATCTAACGCAAAAAAAAATGCCAGCAAAATTGACACAAAAAAACAGTTCAGTATTGTGTCGTTTATTCATTAAGTTACAGTGATTTAAGTGAGCATTTTTCTT
>JZLH01S0124384.1:0-11231 GCA_001188425.1 Eucidaris tribuloides
TAGTAATTCACGCACATATTCAGTTCCCGCCCCTCCCCCTCCCAACTACACGTATGCTCGTTCCCTATTTCTCCGGAAAAAGGGTAAATTTTATGGGAAATGGGGGTATTTAAGCATTTTTTCCTCCGACTTTTTTTTTTAATTTAGGGATAGTTTTCACGTTTTTGCGGGCCAAATCTCGAAGTAGGATCCCGAATATGATCCAAAAGCCTGTGAAAAGGAGTTATTTTGCTAGCTCCTCCTTCAAAACCTCTAATATGGGGTAATATCGGCTTCCGCTACCAATAGGGGTATCTCTTAGAATCAGGAACAAGCATGCGTGTATGGATCACACCCTGTGTGTGTATTCGTAGCTCCACACGACCACACGTACACACGTATCGCGAGCAATACACCTCACCCCTTCGCTCCTCAGTCCGCCTTCTTTGTAATAATCAATTATTCCTTTTTAAATGGATAATGAAAAAAAGAAACTAACGCCAATGATTAGATTGATATGCAATATGATTTCTTAAAAAAAAATTAAACTCAAAGTTTTATTAAAAACAACATCCACAAAGGCGTAGAAAAACTATGACTTATTGTACATGTTCATCAAGATCATCTGAAAAATATTACACACAAATCATATCAATGTAAATTAAAGAAATAACGAATGCAAACTAAGCATAATTGCTTGTGAATGAACCTCAAGAAATAAAACGAGGAAACAACATAATGGACAAGTTATTTTGCATTCAAGAATATCAACTGAATCAGTTCAAGGTTTTGATTTGCTTTGAACACAATTTTGTAAAAGAAAAATGATAACGAACTAAGAAATGGAGGCCAGAAATGGATATGATTATAAAATTCCGAGCATCATACGCGTACGCAGGGGGGGGTGTGGTTGGGGTGTTCAAACACCCCCTTTAGCCGAAGGGGGTGTTAAACACCCCCAAACACCCCCCTTTTCACCCGAAATCACCCCCCTTTTTTCACGATATCACCCCCCTTTTTCGTAAAAAGAGGGGTGTTTGAAAATGAGAAATAATTGATTTTTTAGGGGATTTTGGAAAAATAATTTTCATGACACCCCCCCCACCGCCGGGAACAATTTTGACCGTGATTTGGGAAAAAAAATTTCGTCATACCCTCCCCCCCTCCCGCGTCCTTCCCGCAGCTGAGCGAGTTTTCGGCTGGGGGGGCTGGCGTGAACGGTAAACAATTTTGACCTTGGATTTGGGGAAAAAATTTCGTCAGCTACCCACTCACGCCCCCGACCGGGGAAAATTTTGACCTTGGGATTGGGAAAAAAAAATTTGTTCGTCACTTCCCCCCACCCCCCCCCCCCCGCTTGAGCGAGTTTTCCGCGCGGCCTGGCGTGACCGCGAAAATTTTCGACGCTTGGATTTGGATAGAAAAATTTCGTCACTAACCCCGACCGCCTATGCCCCCCCCGCCGCCGCTGACGAGGATTCGGACAGTGACCGGGAAAAATTTTGGACCTTGGATTTGGGAAAAAAAAATTTTTTTTTTTTCGTCAATACAACCCCCCCCCCCCCCCCTCCCCCGCTAGGCGAGTTTTCGCGCTGAGCGTGACCCGGAAAAATGTGGAACCTAGGTTTTGGCCGCGGAAAAACACCCCCCTTGGAAAAATCCTGCGTACGCCTGTGGCGAGCATTCCTTTTTGCCCAAAAACAAAGTGCATACTTTAACACTCAACAGGAAAAGAAGTGGAACGCCTCTGACAGTCTCGCCTACATTACGCAATTTAATATGGCAGCAGTGCTGACTTTGATGGTCAAAGTTCATTGACCCTAAATGACCTTTGACGTAGATCATGTGACCAGGAAACTCATACTGGATGACCAGCGATACTTGATTACCCTCATGTCCAAGTTCCATGAACTAGGTCCATATACTTCCTAAGTTATGATGACATTTCAAAAAATTAACCTTGGTTAAAATTTCAATGTTGACGCTGCCGCCGCCGTCGAAAAAGCGGCGCCTATATAGTCTTGCTCTGCTATGCAGGCGAGACAAAAATGGTTAGTCAAAAAACGAATGGCCACTACTTCACAAAATACAATGACATCGATAAAAACGACGTATTCGAAAAGGGCATTATTGTAATTCAAATTCAGTAGAATGTATCATACAAACGGTGAACAAGAAAAAAATATTTTGATTTCACTATATTCTGATCATAATTTTACATACACCGCGGACTATCGGACCCGCGGACTAACGGACCCGCGGACTGTCGGACCCGCGGACTATCGGACCCGCGGACTAACGGACCCGCGGACTAACGGACCCGCGGACAAACGGACCCGCGGACTATCGGACCCGCGGACTATCGGGCTGTAGCCGTCGAGACACACAGGTGCGTCATGGTGTATGAAAATCCGACTCGCGTTTGACAAATGACGCACCATTCCCGGGGGTCGAGGGGTGCGTCTTACAATTGATAGGTGTATAATCCAGGCCAGCTGCAACAAATGTGACTGAGAGAAAGATCGGAAATGAATTCAAATTAAAGTCATATAAGGAACCCCGATTTTGCAAATAGTAATAAGTAATCATCCTCCAATAGTGGGTGGATTAGCGTCAATTTTATTGGATTACGCTGTTACAAAGTGGATAGAAGCTCACCAGATTTTTGGTAACGAGAGCTTCTTATGGACTAAACTTTTGATTTTAGAAAGGGGAAGCCACCCAAACGGCAAGTTAACAGGATCGGGTCAGGGTGTGGCATGGTGGATGACCCCCTCCCATGGTATAGAATGTGGGAATTTTTTGGGCAACAAGTGTATACGTATATCGTGGATGCATGATGGAAATTATGTGCAAAGATGATTGATGACATCATGTGATAGAAATCGAACAGGAAGGCCCTGGGGTGGAATCCTACCCACGCTTATGACCCATGACCCCCCCCCCCCCACATTGGCATACGGGGTGTAGCTTGCTATTATTAGCAAGGTCAATAAAAGATACCATTTTGGGTCTAGAAGCGTTCGCTTATGAACTAAACTGTCTTTGAAGGGGACTACAAAACCAGATTCAGATCAGGATGGGGGGGGTGGGGACATGGTGGGGATTGGCCCCCTCCCATGGCACAGAAATGTCATGTTATTGCACATGTGTATCATATATTCGTGAGGCTGTATGATGGAAATTTTATCACGCAATCCTTTTGTAGAGTGATAATGGTAGAGCCCGCTCGCGTGCGCGCAGATTCATATCGTTCGGCAGGCCATGTTTGTGTTTCGACACGACTATTATTTGCAGCGCAGATCTCAAAATTCTTTCATAATTCGTCGCCTGACTGGACCCAAACGGGTTTTTCGAGCGTTTAAATCGCATTGTGACAACTTTGGTGAAAAAGTATTTTTTGGAACCGTAAAAGTCCGTAGCGAAAACTGGACAGATAAGAGCGAAGAATCGGTCAAATTCTCCGTCCGCGGCGGGCGTGGGAGAGAAGATGCGCTCTTCGACGACACCTACCCCGACCCGCACGGGACCGCACCGAGGGAAGAAACCGCTGAGGGCAGTAATCGAGTCAGATACGAGTAAAGGCGAAAAGCCGAGCTGAATCAGCTAAAATCAAACTCGACTAAGTCTAAGACTAGATTCGAGTGTTCCTCCAAGGCGGAGCCGAAGGAAGACAGAGATCTCACGCAAGAATGGAGCAGAGCTGGAGTTGCGTTCTTAACAAGTTTAAACTCAGGTCGTGAGAGGAGATAGTTTACCAAAAACCATGGCCAGCACAGCGAGCCCAAACTGTTAAATGCTGGCTAACTTCTAATCGCCAATAAGACTTGGTCGGTCTTAGTGCTAATGAACATGAATTGCGGTGACAGAGCAGATATGGTGGATTCTGATGATGAAGGTCTTGGGCCAAGCTGGACCAATTATGATCTAGAGAAGTCAGCTGAGGAGGAGTAAAAAGAGAGTGCGCCATGAGTTTGCAGCTAAAGTATGCAGCCCCCTCCTCGACTGGTAAACCCATTGATGACAAAATAGCTAAGGACAATGCAAGCTAGCATGATGGGGCAAAATTAGCTGAGAAATCATGAGAGGAAACGGCCGACAAATACTCCGTGGCCGCGGCAAATTGTGAATACTTAGATCGTTTCCCAAAGTGAACCATCATATTTGGGAGAAATCTGCCATAAGGCTGTACGCGGCAGAGATCTGAGATTGCAGTGCATACAGAATCTCTTACAAAGGGTGCTGTGTGCCCTCGCACAAATTTGTGGAACCAGCTAACATGACCGATAGAGACGTATCTGACACACTGGAGCCTCTCTTGGGTGATGCAAATTTCAACATAAAACTGCCTACGCAAAGACTTGATCTAGCCTGACCTCACTGTTGATTTTCAGGCGGGCTTTGCAAGCCGTCGCAATAAGGTTAGCAAAATTCCTGTTTGGCTGACGACCTGGGAAACAGGTGAAGGAAATCAGGACCAGAAGGAAGGCTACTGCTGGTGTCATGAATATGCACCACCATCGCCCCAGTCGTTTCCATCCATAGCGCGACGACAGCCCTGACACTTTCCAAAGCAGAGAGCTTAAGGCAGCAGCCTGGTTCCCTACTGGACGCAAGACCAGTGATCAGGAGGTTGCAAAACAGGCCCTTTTTTTAGACAACAACCAACTCGAAAGCAAGACACGAATCCCCGCAGCTCACATTACACTCCCATGTCTGGCGAGAGGGAACAGAAGCAGACAGAATCCCAGTCGTTCGCCCACAGGGCCCAAGGACGTGGGAATAACAGTAGTCCACGAACAACCCACAGCCGAGCCAGAGCACTTTGAAGAAGGTAGTGCATTTAAGTATTCATGGGCACTTGCGTAATCGGTCGGTGGTCGTCTGAAGGCCCATTCTTACGTGACGAAATTGGGAAAATTTAACGATTCAAGATCCCTCATCATTGAGCTATCACTGGATAAACTCGAGATTTGATCGCAGAAAAATTCTCGCCCACCTCAAGCGAAGAAAAAATCCCTCTTCCCGATAAACGCAATGCGGAAGAAGCAAGGGAAATCGGACAGCTTTTGGATCTCGGAACAGAAAATGTCATAGAGCGTTGCATCAATGAAAAATGGGAAATTTATTTTCTAACATATTTACCTAGAATGAAAAAGAATGGTGGTATAGACCCTGATTCTAGACCCTGCTGTCAGAATTAAATAAAGCATCACCGTTATTTCGCCACTTCAAAATGTACAACATCTATTCTGTACTTACAACTCCTTTCTAGGGAATTACATGGCTTCAGTAGATTTTACGTGATGCGTAATTACACAGTGGCCCATTCATGCCAGACTATCAGAAAATACCTTAGATTTGAGTGTGGAGGGCAATTATGGCAGTAATAGAATCATTGCCCAATGGCTAAAGTATGTGCCCCCTAGATTGTTCACAAAAATCCTTAAAAAACCAGTAACTCGCAGCACCTTAGGCAAGAAGGGAACATTTGGTTTGTGGCATATCTTGATGACAACCGTAATAATAGCAAATAGTAAAACCGATTGCGAGAGTGCTGTAAGCTACTACATCACTTCTGTCAGACTTGGCGGTTTTATCATACACACCTACAGAGTCTATCCTCGACGCAATCCAGTGAATTAGAATTCCTTGGATTGTAATTTTGAACTACCAACAAAATGGTGGTTACACTCCATGATAAGAAGAGTCTGGTGAAATTTAAAGATGTATGTTAAACAGCTTCAAGATAATCACAAAACCAGATCAATAGAGAGGTTGCTAGAGTGATTGGAAAGATTAATAGCACTCTTCCCGCAGTCCAATATGGGCCATCGCATTACAGGTGCCTTGAAACTGAGAAAAATTGCATGCGTTGAAAAAGAATTGTGGACATTTCGATAAGAGCAATGACAATTGTCAGAACTGCAAAACATGAGCTTGACTAGTGGATAAAAATATCTCTTACTGGGCCTTCAAACGCAATAATTATGAGAAAAACCAACCAAACAGAATTCGCACAGATGCAAGCGGACAGGGTTGGGGTGCCACTGATATTGACTCTTGCAACTGGGGCAGGTGAATGCTCATGAATCTTGAAATTGCTAAACAAAAACAAATAATAAACTATCTCGAAATGTTGGCTGACGTGGTTTGGGCTACGTGCATATGTGTGGCAGATTTGAGAAATTGTCAGCATACTGGTGAGAATTGACATGGACTAACAACTTTCTTCAGTTTATTTGAAATATCTAGGGGCACAAAATCAGAATGTGCAATGAATGGTCCAAAATATGGAATGGTGCATAAAGCTAATATATGGATTATGCAGCTCACCTCCCAGGGGCGCTCATGTTAGCAGACCACATGCGGAAATTCCAGTGATAACACTGAATGGATTGCTAAGACAGAGACATATTTTCAAATTTATAAAGAGAATTCTTGGCACACCGATATTGATCTCTTTGCATCTAGACCACACGCAACTGCCAGTGTAGTTTTCGTGAAACGCAGACTCCGCAGTGGCCATGTGGCAGTGGATGCCTTTCACTTGTGGATTGGGGAACATTAAATTTCTATGCATTCCACGCTGCAATTTGGTATCTAAATGTTTTGCAAATATCATCAGATAAAGCTGAGGGGTTTTGATTGTGGCTTGCCTACACAAGCCTGGTTTCCCCTCCTACAAGAAACTGTTTTACTGGAGAAACCTTACACCTGCCAAAAAAAGCCCATGTTTCTCAACGCCAACCTGTCTCGGGTGTACGCTCATCCTCTAACAAAAGCTGTTCTCTGTTATGTGCAGGCTTGGCGTGGTTCTACTCCAGCAAGGACAAACTACAGAAACTGGTGGAGATTCTAGGTGGCAATCGTTGACGGCTCCAAGCGACAGTAATAAATGTTATTTTAGAAGTGAAATTGTTTTGTGTGAAACGTAGAAATTTCCTGGACTCCCGCACAGTGAGGAGAAATTTGTTGGAATTTTAATGATAACTGTTTTAACAGAAATAAAGCTAGCTATAGTGCCATGAATGTAAGCAAGAAGTGCATTGGCAACTTTTAATTTGAGGAATGCAACTACAACTGTTGAACGCATCGCTTTAATTAGGCAGATATCTCAAAGGAGTAATTCAAGCTGAGAACTCCGCACCAAAAACGTTATAGCCGTATTTGAATGTCAATTATGTGCGGATATTTACGAGTGTTGTCCTCCGCACCAAACTCCCTCTTGCTTGTTGACATAAAAACTGAGCTGTTTGTTGGCACTTGACTTCAGAGCACAGAGAGTGCAGACCATCCACAAAACTTCATTTGACAAGAAATGAGCCTGACACGACAGTGTACAGTGGAGTTCCACGTAGTTTGCTCCAAGTAAGACGCAGGAAATGTCGGTGACCGCGTCTCTGAAATCATTCCTGCAGATAAGGCGACTATGTGTAGTACGATATTGAAATATTTACCTTAAGGCTGCAGAGAGAACATCTGTTTGCTTCACTACAAAGCCACACAGAGGGCTAAACAGCAACAATATTCACGGTGGAATAGACCATTATGGAGAAGTAAAAAATTATGACATAAATCACTAACAAATCTCACTCACCCAGGGCGGCTTGAACTTCTTCAGCCCAAGGAAAAACAATTGCCAAAGTGTCTGCTTTGAGACAAGCATGGCTGGCCAAAATGTAAAACTTTTCAAAAAGTTTATCTTGAAGCCAGTGGAACAATTGTACCAGTTTCTCCCGCACAGTATTGGATCACTGATGTATCTGGCAGTATGACTATACTTTGTATCATACTATTGTGGCAAGTGTTTTCTACTCTTAGCCTCGTGACCACTGTGCTTGTAAAATCTCGTATCACCTCAGGTTGCGTGATAAGAATTAGATGAATTAAACCAAGAACTTACCTGTTTTGAAGTTTAATTGCTATTTTATTTAGCAATACTAGGGAGGGAGTCGTGACCTCTCCCTCACTTTTTTCTTCAGTTTCTGAGGAATGTTTCTATACAGGTAGTTCATATTCTCTATTAATCTCAGGCTGACCGATGGTCACTACAGCCTTTGAAGAAATGATCTGCGCGCACGCACGGCTCCTCATGTCTCCTCCCTACGTATTGCTAATAAAATAGCAATAACTTCAACAGGTAAGTTCTTGTTTAAATTCTCATTTGCACTAATGTATTAATTTATGATGGACCTAGGTTAAAACAATGGGCAGGAGGCAACGGGTGGACCTACCCCGAGTTCCTGTCCTACTACCCTCCCCCCACCCAATCGCAAGACACCACCCCCCTCCCGCGCCTACCCTGGCTCATACTAGATATCGTCAGTGCAGCCAAAATATTGGTCCGTTGCAAGGTGGATGAAAGCACTATTTGGGGTATTTAAACTTACTTATTAACTAAAAACTGTTTGATTTAGATGGGCCAACCGGGTTCAGGATCAGGGTGGGGTCTGGTGGGTGCCCCTTTATGGCCGAGAAATGGTGGATTTTAATCACATGTATCATATGAAGTTAATGTGAACGTATATGGAAAGTTTGTACAGAGATTATTAATTATGATGTGATATAATTTAAAAGCAGAGCAGAGAAGGCCCCGGGTGTCCCCCCCCAAGTTCCCCTTCACTACTCCCACAATATCTTCCAAGACATCCCCAGATTATGTGTCTAACCAAAAATAGATATCGATTTTTGAAAGATAACAATCAATACCATACTGATAATACGGCCAGAGCGTTTAACACGATGGAAAGGGTGAATAACAGTTCATGGAGTAGGGACGGGGGGGGGGGAGATAAATTTCAAGTGACATCTTTGAGGCTATGAAACATTAATTTCTTCGAGATAAGATGAAGAATATATTTTTATTTATTTTTGGAGTGGCTTGGGTCACTTTACTAGGATGGATGAAAGCACCAGTTTTTAGTACAGAGCTTCCTTATGAACGCTCGTAAAAGTGCTGTGCAGCCAACCGATTAACTTTTAACTATATGAGAGGGAGCCCCCAAACCAAACAGTTTGGGTTCCAAGTCGGGAGGGCATGGTAGAGTAACCCCCTCATTACCACCAAAATTGTATAATGCTCATTGACAGTTCTGTTCAGCTGTGTGGTGGAATAAATTCTGCACAAAGATATTATGATGTGAGTAATGTTTAAGGAACAGAACAGGAAAGGACTGGGGTGTAGCCCCAAAGTTTCGACCTCTACCTAGTAAAGAAAGGCAATTATTAAACCTTGCATAAAGGGACATATTGACATTAGGTAATTAAATAGGAAATTTATAGTGAAAGCACGTGCTCACGCCCTCCTGCTATCCACGCAGCCTCTGCTAGCCTATACTCCGCCGCATTCTGACTAAATTAATCTTCGAGTTTCTGATAGTGTTAAGTTTCAAAAATATTTTGTTTCGTTTGTCACAGGAGGAACTATACGTTTTATAAGCCCAACCCCTTTTCCCTCCATAAACCTATTCCTCCCTCTCCATCACGGTAAATGTTATCAACTCATATATCAAATGTTTTATTGTTTCCTAAATAAAATAAATAATAACATCCACATTTTTGGGGCCATGATGGGTTACCCCGTACCCATGCCCTCCCCCCCCCGGTGACCTTGATCCGCGAACTTGTGTTGGTGGCCTCGCCCTTCGTAGTTAAAAGTTTGTTCATAAAGAAGCTGCTGTGCCAGAATGGTCTGTTTCATCCACCTAGTAAAAAGTGACCCAAGCCGCTCCAAAAAATAAAATAGAATATATGTTTCATACTGTCCGTGAAGAATGCCATGTTTCAATAGCCTCGAAAATGTCAATTGGCAACTCCTTCAGGCCCGCCCCATCCCCATCTCCCTCGCATGAACTGTATTCAACATACCCTTCCACTCCGTTGTAGTAACGCTCTGCGTATTATCAGTATGTTGATTATTTTAAAATCGATGATCTATTGTTAGCTTAGAACCCTTATTACATGACACAACCAGGTTGGGGTTCTGAGGTATGGTGGGGTAGGTGAGGGAACTAGCAGAAGTACTGCCTGAACTTCCTGTCGTTTGAAAATTATATCACATCATAAAACAAGATATCTTCTGTGGCTCTACTTTCGCATGCATTACAGGGCTCACTTAATGTATAGAATGAAAATGTGCATAAAAAACCACTTTCTGTACCATGGAATTAGGTTCAATCCACCATGTCCCCCGACCCTTTGATCCCAAACCCAGTTTTGGCCCCTCTTTCTAAAATCAAAAGTCGGTACATAAGGAAGCTCTACACCAAACTGCGGGCTTTTACCACTTTGTAACGCCATATGTGTAGCTAGATCTGACGGCAATATACATGGCTAAGGGGGAGGGGGGCATCCCTTACCATGCCCCACGACCTGATCCTTAATCCGGTTTGAGTGCCCTTCTAAAAATCAAAAAAGTTAGCTTGTAAGGAAGCTCATCTAATACTCCCCAAATGGTGCCTTTTATCCACCTGTGTAGCATCAATATGTTGCTACAACGCCTTTATCTAACATAGCCGAGGGTGGGGGGGGGGGGAGGCTCTTGGGGCATCGGCGGGGTAAGGGTTGATCACCCCGGGCCTCTCCTGTCTTATTTTATAACATTCAAATAACTAATACTTTGTGCATAATTTCGATCATATAGCCCACAATCCACGATTTTTTTTACTATGGGAGGGGGTCATCCCGACCATAGCCCCCTGACCCTGAAATCCCGCGAACCAGGTTTTGGATGCTTCATCCATCCCTCTAAGAAATCAAAAGGTTTGTACATAAGGAGCTCCTAAGGCAGCCAAAACAGGGCTGTTGCCACTTTGTAATCAGGCCAATATGTTAACTAGACTGACGGCAATATACATGGCTAAAGGGGGACTGGGTGGGAGGAGGTGTCTAGCACCATGGGTGAAGGGAGGTGGTGAACTTGGGGTAAGGTTAACACTCCTTGTTACCCTTCCTGTCCTGTTTTAAATATATTCACACCATAATTAATATCTGTGTGCAATACTTTCAATCATATAACATACATAATTCTGTAAGATCCTTCTGCGGGGGGGGGGGTCATCCCTACCGGCCCAATGCCGCCCCCCCCGCGCACGACCCTGATCCTTAATCCCGGTTTGGGTGCCGTCCTTCTAGAAATCAAAAGTTTAGCTTAAAGGAAGCTCATCTAAACCCAGTTGAATGTTTGTGGTGGCCTTTTATCCACCTTGGTAGCATCAAATATATGGTGGCCAAAACTGCTCTTTTTCTAA
>JZLH01S0124426.1:0-18120 GCA_001188425.1 Eucidaris tribuloides
AAAAAAAATTGACTCATCATTTCATTGGAATTGTGTATTATGTGAAAGTGTGAAAGTGTGAAAGCAGCATGTTCAGTGTGTCACGATAATGGACGTGGATTTCTTTCAGCTGACGTAACATTGACTTGCACACATTATTAAACATGAAATCATTATAATTTAAAAGAAAAGCTGATACATAGCAGTTTGCTTTCTCCCACATGTTACATTTACACTCCCATGTATATTTATGATACAGATTGCACTAGATCAACATAATTTTGTATATTCTCAAAAAAAATTCATTTTTATTTCATTGCAATTGTGTATTGTGTGATAGCAGCATGTTCAGTGTGTCTTGATAATGGACGTGGATACCTCTCGGCTGACGTGACATTCACTTCTACAAATTACATGTACTAAATGTGAAATAACATGTATTATAATTTTAGAGACAGTGATTTTCCGTTTCCAAAAATTGGTATTTTCCATGTCTGAAAACCTGTAATTCCGTTTCAACTCGATCCAAAAATGGAAATTCTACGCGGCAAAAACATGAATTTTGTTTTGCAAGGTGAATTACATGAATTCTTACATGAAAAGTATACGAACCAAACAGATTTTTACGCTTGATTTACCGGTAAAACGGAAAATCACTGTCCCTATAATAAGAAAGAGCCGATACATTGCAATTTGCTTTCTCCCACATGTACATGACACAGACTGCACTAGATCCATTTTGGCTTGGATTTTATTATGTTATGGTAAAATTGTCATGTACCTGCACCTTTATGCATGATAAATTAATTGACAAAAGAATTCACTCTGAACACTTGGATCAGTTCTTTGTTATACACCTGTACATACTCCCAAGTTGAAAAAGTGATACAATACAAGATAATGAATACAATTCCTGACTAGTCATTATTTCGAGTGGAATTCATGCTGATATGGGTATTCTTGTACGAGAAGGGGGATTGATTTGGTGACCAAAATATTGACCCACAAAAATGGACCCATTCACGTTAGTTTAACAGCATATACAGATGCATGTCATTCACGATCTCAGTTTCAATTCACAAGCTCCCAACAAGTTCCGGAGCAAGATAACCTTTGAAAAACCATGATGCAGCTTCCATGATTTCCAGCCAAAGTTCATGATCAAACTCAATCTCTCCAAGTGCGGAAGACTATCTACACCAGTGTACACAAAAAAGTCACACCACTCACTCGATGTTGTTCCCATTTGCATTTGTACTTGTGTGTAGTATGTGTGTGATTTCTTGAGCTGTGTTTTCCCATCATCATTCTCATGCAAGTACTTCAGATTATCTGCTGTTGGCTCATGACCATATACACTAATAGGGCACTTGATTTCTAAGAGCCCAGTACCACAACATGTACATGTTACTATGCCATCTGGACTTGAACCTATGTAGGGTTTGCTTCTACATACAAACAGGCCACATTCTTTAACAGTCACATTTTCGTGACCCAATTCACTCATTGTTTGTATATACATGTCCCTAGCTTTGCTTTCATGGAATCGTCCATGTGCAAGAGCACGGAGATTTTCATTAGGTTTGTCAAAACCCATGACGCGCTTGACGAGCCTGCTTACATCAACACTGCCCTCATCACTCTGTTTGGATGTCGTCCTCCTCCTCGTCAAAATTCCGTGAACGTTGGAACCAGTGACTCGCCCTTTACGCTGGTCCTGCCACATGGGATTTTTGTCTTGACCAACAGTGCTTTCTTGCAATAGCTGTACATCATCTTCGTTGTACGGAGTGAGTTTGCTTAAAAACTCCTCAACGGAGTTGCAGCTTGCAGCGAGGTTGTGTAGTGACGATGGAACTTGCATCTGTGCAGAAGTCTCCACTTCAATAGTGTCCACAACATTGAAGTCTTCTTCAGCAGCATACTGGATTGGGGGTTCAACTTTTAAGTACTGCGCCACACTTGACCTAGAAACGGTTGCAAACAGCGCGTTCGTTAATGCTGAAATACTCGGAGGTGAAGCTTTTGTTGGCTGAAACAATTTTCTGGATGGTGGATTGATCGTTTCCCGAGAATCTGTGATAGAGTAAAAACAAATGAAAAAGATGTACAGTGCTAATTTTATCTATTGTTGAAATGCAACTCCAGCTACAAAACAAAAAAAGTAACTACTGTAGTTAGTTTATGATACGATTCATGTTTCTTCTCTTCTTCCAAAGTACAACCCACTATCTGGTGTATGTTGATAGGTCAGGTGTGGTGTATGTACATTGTACATTTAAAGTTTCAAATACATGTACCATGATTTCCGATTGAAAATAATTTTCCAAACAAACTTCACTAACATCAGAAAAAAAATACATTTTAGCATTCTTCATGTAGAACCATCCATGACGAAATAAAAATCTATGATGTCATCATATTAATGAACCCCTCCCCCCCCCATGGATATGTCATGGATTTACGCCAATGAAAAAAGGTTACCTTTCAATAAATACTCAATGAAATGCGATCATGAAATGAACATGTAGACCCTACCTCCTTTTTTGTAGCTAGGCTTCCGCCAGTCCATATCACAGATGCGTTTTCCCTCCAACATGTCGTTTACAGTTGCTCCACCATGATACTGATTCCATGTACATGGTCGTGAGGTACAGGCTTTTGACGTCCATCCTCTTTGGTACGAGTAGTCAAGCTTGAAAAGGATTGCAGCCACGTGATTACAAGTTGATCCAAGCCTGAATGTGAGGAAAAAAAGGAAATTAAATCTAAATTAGATCTAGATCTATATATCAGAACAAATATTCCTAGCCCTGCATGTATGTGATACGTATGATATTCAAAAGAACAACATTTATTTAGTGATGGTCTTTTCCTGATCTACAAAAATACATTCAACATTATTAACTAAGTTTTATGAAAATCATTTACTTGGCTAGTGATTTGAAATTTTGCCCCTATTCAATTTTATGGGGGGGGGGAAATTACATGTAAAAAATCTAAGAGATACGACAAGCAATAACATTCATTATGAAGAATTTCATTTAATCAGTGATTGGTGTGTTAGTGAAACAGTTATTTATTACTACAACAACTAAATTGGTAGTCTGAAAAAAAATGGGGTCTAACGTTAAACTTATTTACCCAGCATGACAGGTGCAGAATGCAGAATGAATGGTTCCCGTTGTCTTGTCTACACAAACCCATGGTTTATGAGGAGTTTGTCGTACCCTCTCTGATGGTGTGCATTCTGCTTTCAAAAGCATACAGTAGAATCATCTGATATAGGATGAAAGAAAACTTCCTTCAGCCACCTTGCATCAAAGTGCTGTACGCCTTGCCTTCCTTGTAGTCGCTAAGTAAGCGAGACTTAAGACGTGAACTCGAACTTGTCGAAGCCGAAGAAGACGGCTGGTTACCGTCATATCTGGCAAGGTGATTTGACAGTTCTACTATGGATGTCGGAGGCCATAAACTAAGTCCTTTTGACTCTCCAACCCAACCATCCTTCAGTTCATATGGATCGGGAAGAAAATTGTCTCCGCATTTCAGAAGTTGCTTGTATTGATCAGCATGTCGACGTTTTTCTTCACCCGCTGTCGGTAACACCGGCTTTTTCATGTGTGCTGCGGCGTAGGCAAGTGCAGCGAGTTCATCTTTTCGCCCAGTCCTTTTGAGCCCCCTGTCCGCTAAAATATGCCTTCAAGAGCACCCACTTTCCACCTTAGAAAATCATCCAACGTCATTTCATCGTCATTAGGGTCCTTCATCTTCAAAATCAATCGCAAATTTTAGGAAAGCTACGGCGAGAACGACACGATGATTGAACTCGAAACAGCTGTTGTACGTGTGCGAGACATACATGCGGCGTATCCCGTTGCGACGTAGTAACGCTATTGTTTATCTCGCGTGACCTTTGACAAATCCCATAATTCCTAGCGGGCGCGAGATTCCGAACTCGCTTATTGTCAGCAATACTAACGTAAAATTTCACCGTCGACATGGTCGATGCTTAACCCCAAATTGTTATTATGGCTATTAGGAGTCAGATCACAATTCGCATCGCGTATAGTAAATAAGTGACAAGCATCAGTGATTTTTAAACCCAGTTTTCTCGAAAATATGATCGCTCAAATCTCCAAACCCTGCGTTACATAAATCTTCCTGTAAACGCAACATCAAAATGTGGTGTAAAGACATACAAAAAGCTAAGACTTTAAAGGCCCACTGTCATGACAGGATGAAAAACGCCCTCTGTTGACTAAAATCATAAAAAAGGGTGTACTAATGACACCCATAATGCAACGACAGTCATGACAGTGTGGAGAAAATACCTTTTTTTCCTCCCGCAATATGTGGACTATGGCACTGCAACAGTCTATACTCGTGAATATGTGTCTGTATTCCAGGACTATTTGCGTTGACCCTTGACAGTGGGTCTTTAATCTTTTTGCTGATGTTATCTGAAGATATCACACTTTATGAATTTACGACAAGTTCCTCCACTAGATACATCAGGGGGGTGTTTCATAAAGCTGTTCGTAAGTTACGAACGACTTTACGAACGACTGGTGATACCTTCTTGTGCTACATTTTAATGCATGAGAAACTGATTAGCACCCAAGAAAGTATCATCAGTCGTTCGTAAAGTTGTTCGTAACTTACGAACAGCTTTATGAAACAACCCCCCGGGTCATATTAGATGCATCCATCCATTTATCCATTTATATGGACTTACAGGAAAACCAGTGACGTCAGAGACTCGAAAATCTGTGGATGTCGAAACGAGGATATCTGGTTGCAGGATAGATCTAGTGACGTCAGACCGCTGATGTCGATGATTGGTTGTACCCTCAGCGTATTGTTCTCAAGGTGTCTGAAAAAAACCAATATTACAGATCACTGCAAAACAGCGGTGTTACAACAGTCAGTGTTGTGAGAGGACCGCATCAAGCATTTTACACCGGTGTTAAATTCACGGTGTAAGTTTAACACCCATTGGTGTTAGTTCAACACCAACTGGTGTTATTATAGCACATTCTGTTTGTTATATGAACACTGTTTGGTGTTATATTCAAACTCCATGGTGTATTTTTAGCACCTGAAGGTATGGTCCTCTCACAACACCCACTGGTGTTATTATAGCACATTCTGTTTGTTATATGAACCCTGTTTGGTGTTATGTTCAAACTCCATGGTGTATTTTTAGCACCTGAAGGTGTGGTCCTCTCACAACACCGACTGGTGTTGTTTTTGACACCGTTGTTTTTACAGTGATTGTGTCCATGATTTGCACACCCCGAAATGAACTAAAGGCCTCCGCACACTACACGACTTTTGTCGTACGACTGCACCGACTTGCATCGCGAGAAAAAAAAAAAAACAAAACTTATATTCGTACCACAGTCAGCGTGACGAATATAAGCTTTGTTTTATAATTCGGATCAAAGTCGGTGCAGTGACGGACAAAAGATCGTTAGTGTCGGGCGGAGCCGCTTTACCGATGCACACAAGCTAACATCACTGAATTTGAATTTTACCAATAGCTGTTAATACTGCTGTCTTATCTGCCAGACCTGATTTCGTGTATCAGTCCTGTAATAAACTATATACCGCCATCTTGCAAGATTAAAAACTCACACCAGTGCAGTTGGACGATTAGACTATCAAGTAATCTTTGCCACAGTTAGACACAATCAAATTCAAAATTAATTGAAACCTACATCCAGTGACTGAGACCTAGACTAGCGCTGCTAAATATAACTTGAGCAACGGCCAGGAATAAAATGCTTTTAACGTTTATTTTTCAAAAAGCGTAGGAATCTCGAAATTTGAACAGTGCATTTTGAGCAAAAGCAGTCTTGTTTGTAAATCAAAAACACCCCCACCCCCCAAAAAAAAAACCCACCCAAGACAGTCTTTCAATAGATGTTAACAAACAAATAAATGAATTAGTAAATACATAAATATATAAATACAAAATATGTATCCATAGATAGGTAAAATAAATAAGGAAATAAATAAATGAATTAATAAATAAATAAAGAGTAAATAAATGAATAAATAAAGATATATAAATACATAAATAATTATATAAACAAACAAATAATTACAAAAGTACTGAAAGAGAGAAAAAAGAAAGAAAGAAAGAAAGAAAGAAAGAAGATAAAAGGGTATTAATAGCCAATAATTTATTAAGTAAGTATAAATAGATAAAGGTATAAATAAGTAAATTGAGTAAATAACGAATGAATAACTAATAAATAAATGAACATGGCACATTTTGTACATTAGTCCCAAGCAAATTAGTATTCATATGCCAATAAAGTGATGCTACCGAACGGACTTAGTTTTGTAGGCCCGACACACAGACTACACAATGGGTCGTATTTTTTACATGTTTAAAATTCTAGGTATTCACGCAAATATCCTTCATAATCATAAGTGTCATAATGGTATACCAAAGTTTTGCAGTGCTTCTGAAAGTCTGCGAAAAGAGATCCACTGCCTTTAAAGATTGGGTTCAGGATTTGAGCACTTAAAAAACGGCAAAATTAATGAAATCAACTAAAATGATTCACAATGTGAGATTATTATAACTAAACCTCTGTCCTAAAACCTTTAAGTAGACTACGACGTTTTAGTGAAAATCCTGACGATTAAACTTCAAAATTTGCCTAGCGACGGCCCGTGATTACACGAAGTCCGTTAGTGGTGTCTGCCGCAGCCTGTCGCGGCCAGCTAGCCGAATGCCACGTAGAGTTCATGCAGCTGACCATAGATTTAGTAGTGACTGCAGCGCTCAGCTGTTCATGCGAACTCCTATCTGAGCAAATTGTGAACTTACGGAAATAATATTCTGGTAGCTATCGTTATTAGTTTTCCTCATAAACAATAAGTTCAAACTTTCAACACATCATTTGCAAGACGTACTTCACTACCATCCGGCGACGATGTGGGGAAGTGGTGGTCTTGCAAATCCTGAATGCGATCGTTGCAAAAATGGTAAAGATGCTAAATACTTACAGCACAACTGCATCAACACCTTCAAACGCGTTATCGGGCAAATGGGTGAGCGAGTTATGGGCCAAGTTTCTGTACAGAAAATGAGAGAATTGAAAATAAACAGTTTTATTAAAAGTACCATAGCGTTAGGAACTCACTGTGTTTTTAATTTCGAAACCCGACGAAAAGAGAAGTAGCATACTCTTCTGAAACATTGATCCACTACTTTTCTGTTTGTGTGTTTGCATATAAACAAAACATGACACAAGTATTTTAGAAAATAAATTTCGTTCTATGGGCCTATATATACATGTATATTGACTGTGAAAAAACAACATCACTTTAAAATTAAAATAACGTTTAAAATGAACTTTATTTGAAAGCGTTTATCTTAGACGTGATACAACGATATTGAAATAAAGAATACGGTTTGGAAGGCAATAGCAAGTACAATCCAATGCGTCGCTTGTTCGGCAGAAGGGCAGTAGCATATCTTCTCGGCAGAGGGGTCTTAATAGTAAATTTTCTCTGATGTATGGTCTTGTTTGATATTTGCCGTTTACAGACTGACAGAAGGATCTATACTACTTGGAATTCATGTGAAAAGAGCAAATGCTTTTCAAAATAGAGACAACGAATCTGAAATTGGCAATGACAAATACTAATAAAAAGGCGCAAAAATCATTGGAAAAAATCTACAATTCAGAAGAATGGAGGAAAATGTACTTACATGACAGAAATCCGTGAAGATCCACCAAAAATGCGTCCATCCACATGTTCCAACTGGTTTCTTGCCAAATGTCTTGGAGTTTGGATCATGCAAAGAAAGAAATATGTAAATTTCTCGGATTTGAATGAAGACAAGGTCAATTGAGTTGTTTTAGCATAAACGAAGCTCTACTATGTAACAAAGACATTCCAATATATCAGTGAGGAGAAAGGTTTTCAAACAATATGTGCTACCATCAGTGACCTATTGTGCCAAAACATGGCCTATGACTAAAGAAATAGAAATAAAACCTAATTCTTGTCACTCAGAGAGCCATGGAAAGGAAGATGCTAAATATAATGAATGCGAGAGAGGGGTACAAACTCCGACATTGAAATGGAGGTGGGCAGGCCCGACAACCATGACAATCGTAGGACAGAGGATAACAGCTTGGCAACCTCGTTCCGGAAAAGGAAAAAAGGCAGACAAAAGCATCGATGGAGAGATGAGATAACAACATACAAAGAAATGACATGGTCCCGAGACACTGGAGACAGAATGAAATGGAAGATGCTCAAAAGGGCTTCACAGTACAGAAGATGAAACAGACTAGATAAATACATGTAGATAGATAGAAAGACGATTGATCTACTAGCAGCACGTTTCTTGACAGCTTTTTCCCCTAAATCAGAACATTGCGTATCTCAGTTGAATATGTAGAGAAGTATTTGGGGGGTACAAGGAAGGGTGGGGAACAGGAAGCTATGCGCAATCTTACCAGGAAGAAAAATATTTCTTTCTTTTAGCATGTTTAGATGAAAATGTTTCACGGTAATGCACTGCCTGTTTAAACCTAACAGGCTGCCGGCGCTAAGGAATTCTCCCCATGGAGTGGAGGGGCGCACATTAATGTGTAGACTTGACATGGCTCCAATCATCAGGGGGTAATGTGTGACGTCATGTGAGCATGGAATAGCATCCCTCCTGAAAAAAAGATTCAGTCCATAAATTACTGTTTTTAAGCATAAATGTAAAAAAAATAATTATAAGACAAATACCTTATGCAATAGATTATTTCGAGGCAAATTGGCAATATCTCGTTTAATGTATCGTTTCTGTTACTTTCTTCGTTTTTGTATTATAATTTGTGCGTGTTTATATTTGTAATGCTCTCTTGTTGGGCTGGGCATTTATATACAGAGTTTTCCTCTTTTCTGCCTTACCCCTTATCATGTATGTTTTATATTTTCTGTTGTCTTGTATCTTTATAAAGAGTGTAAAATAAACGAAATGAAGTGAACTGAAATGCAGTGATACTTGACGATAAACCAGGCACCTTTTTACTCAAAACTTACAAGTAGGAATCTGCTTTGTCGGCGATGGTCACGTCATAAAATGCTTCTTCTTCGATATCATTTATCCGGTTTTCATCTAGACGTCTGAAATAAAAGTGTTAACGATGATGTTAATGATAATGTTGATAAGACTCAGACCGTCAGAAGAATTACCAGTTAATCGAGCGGGAAAGCTACAGAATAACAACAAAAACAACGAAACCATCGCCACCACTAGCAACTGGTAATACACATCCTCGGTTCCTACAATTTCTAAATAATAACAGCTACTACTTCTAGTACATCTTCTTTTTTTGCCACTACTACTACTACCACCACTATTTCTACTACTACTACTACTACTACTACTACTACTACTACTACTACTACTACTCCAGCTACTACTCCTAGTACTATTAATATCACTACTGATTACTGCTACTATTACTACAAATCCTTGAAACATTTTTATTATTATTTGTTAATAATAGCCACCTGATGGCCATAAACATCTAAACGATGATAACACTTGTCTGTATTGTCACAGCCCATGAATATGATGAGGATTATCTTAGTTTACATAAAACTGACCCCTTTCCCATCAGTATTTTTTTTTACATTAATATGCTGAAATGGTACTAATGCTATATTGCTGGAAGTGTGTTTAAGAACTTAGACTAACTTATATTAAAGATACTACTCACATATATTCCACTAATTTGACATCCCAAAATGTGTGTCTTCGAATGGCCGTCAACTTTGTTTCAAATATTCTTCTGTTGAAGTAAATTTACAGGCAATACATAGCGATTATAATAGTTTTAATATCATGTAACATTTTTTCAAAATCCAAATTACACGAATATTATAGATGTGACTACATTTTGACAGACACATAAATCACTTATCCATACAAAAAGAGGAGTTATTTACTGTGTTTCTGTTCCTAAATACAGTGTATTTTATTTAAATGCATGATTCAACACCATTATGAAATCGAAAACCGTTTTATTGGAAATGGTATAGGCAAATTGTCATGTAGTTTAAAGTAATAGGCTAACATTGAGGAGCTTCAATTGAAAAAGAATGTCATACTTTGATATCTGAGCGACATAGTAGTGTTCAATTGAACAAATAAACAGAATAGGATACAATAGTAATTATACCTCATCAGAAAGAGAACAGTCTGATCTTCTGATGAGGTAAAAATCAGATAACCTTATAACACCTTATTAACATTTTGGATGCTATGATGTAAAATATAGTCGAAAATCTCGGCCCTTCCGAGATATTTCACTTATTAATAAAAAAACAAAACAAAACTAAAGGCATTCAGAATCTGTTATTGGTGTGATATGACATTTGGGCGTAAAGCATAAAGCTTTCAAATAAAAGAAAAATGGCTAAAACTAAACTTGCGCTTTAACCTCAACTGCAGTAACAACTTCGCGCTACACCATGTGATTCAAATGACACCAAAAAAATCTTCAAATTGACATTAATACATTTACAGATCACTTGAGAAATATCAAGTGCGTGCTCCCTCTGCCCCTAACCCCCACGTTGGGACGCATATCAATTTCTAAGCAATTTTTTTACTTTCTTCATGGTCTAGAGTTTTGCAACAAAATGGTAAACTGGAACTAAAATCGTCGTTTTTGGCATTTTTTTGCCATTGTAACAAATTTGAAAGCTATACTATTGAAACAAGATTTATGATAATCAAAGGTCATCAAAATGGTAAACTGGAACTAAAATCGTCGTTTTTGGCATTTTTTTACCATTGTAACAAATCTGCAAGCTATACTATTGAAACAAGATTTATGATAATCAAAGGTTATTCTTTACCGAAGTCAATGCTATGACACGGGGAAGTGATTCTAAAGACTTCCTTTTTGGTAAAAAATCTCGTGAAAGATCCCCGTTTTCCCCAATTTTTCTGATTTAGCCGCTTCATAAAATGAAAGTGCGCCATCCATAAATAAATTGAAGATGAGAATGTGTAGCGGGAAGTCTCAGGATTGTAAACATGTAAAAACCAAATTTCATTGGCTAGGAGAAGGCAAAAACCAATCACAGACATCATTTTCTCTCAGTATGCTGACTTTCCCAGCTGGCTAGAAATCAACGCAGTCTTATTATGCATTCGAGTGTGAATGTAAACAATAGACTGCTCCTACACAAGCACAGTGTGAGAGCAGTAGTGCATGACCTGTGTGTATAACCTCGTATTTCTCTGTCAAAAAGAGGAGCGTTTTTTGTGCTAAACAAATTGATATGAAAGGTACTTACATATGATCCCCTGTCATTTCATAGAATGCATAAGGCTCCAAAACATCTAGGGGATTGTTGTTAAGTCTAAGGTAGCTGTAAAGCAACAGTACAATAAATGGTTAAACATGAGTAGTAGTTGCTGTATTTCTCCTCGTCGTCGTAGTAGTAGTCGAAATATAAGAAGTGGTAGTTGAAGAAGAAGAAGAAGAAGAAGAAGAAGAAGAAGAAGAAGAAGAAGAAGAAGAAGAAGAAGAAGAAGTAGTAGTAATAGTAGTGGTAGTAGTAGTATTCAATTTTACGCACAACAGAGTAGTGAAGGAGGGCAGTGCAGAATTTTATTGGCCAACATTTTTTTTAACAGAGATTTAGATAAAACGATTAAGATCGGTTCCTGACATACATAGTAACAAAGTTCGGGATTATCTCAAACAAAGAAATAACCAGAGTTGGTGGAATTAAAACATGTTCATGTGGGTCAATTAATTAGAAGGCCGATTCCTGAAATATTGGCTGGTTGGAGGTTGGTGCTGGGGGAGTAGACTAGATACTGGCAGTTATATCGTATATCATAGAGTAAGCTATGGAAACAAACCACTGGAATGTACACTTTTTGATAAGAATAAAGGCAATGCGATGAATAGGGTTTTTCTATCCAGCTTATTTTATAGCACGCTGCGACGCGAGAATATCTCGGTGTTCCGAGGTCGGGTGCAGTTGAAAAAGTAGCAAATTTGGTAAATAACCGTACCACAGAAAAGTGGTCCTAGGGTCCAAACGCCTTACTAAAAATCACTGATTAGGGTATCATGTTGTTTGAAAAAGAATGTTCTAACCACTGAAACAACAAACAAGACATTTTGCCGATGATGGTAAAAAGATTAGCGATCGCAGGTGTATATTCGTTCTGTGCCACCCTGTATTATTAGAAACGATTCTAGTCTTTGATATTGTATCTATTCTGATTAAAATTTTGTTTGTATTTCACGTACTTTTGAACGAATTTGTGGAAAGAAAATGAATGAATGAATGAATGAATGAATGAATGAATGAATGAATGGATGAATGGATGAACGAATGAACGAATGAATGGATGAATGGATGGATGAATGGATGAATGAATGAATGAATGAATGAATGAATGAATGAATAGATAAATGAATGAATGGCTGGATGGATGGATGAATGAATGAATGAATGAAAATTGCATGGATGACAGTGAGAGATTAATGAGATTTGAACTTACTTGATCCAACAGTTGGAAAACGCGAACGACTCTACCCGGTGAACATGATTACCATTCAGAAAACTGTATATAACATGGCCAAAAAAGGATAAAAATAGATCATTACCGAAAGAATGTCTAAATGAAGACATCAGTATTTTTGATACAGTTTTACAATCTTTAGAGGACAATGTCACTTGTTCCAACAGATTATGCCTCAAAATTATAATAATAGTCCATTCTTATATAGCGCATCATATCGGTCTCTATGCGCTTGGATATTATTACCCTGGTCACTGGGATACAGTTCTAACCTGCACAAAGATGTGCACCACCTCCACTCCCTGGGGAGATTTCCTTAGCTGAGGGGCTGTCCAAGTAGTGAGCGCATCAAGCCAGACAAACTAAATCATTCTCTACCCTACCAGTACCCAATTTATTAGGAGCAGCAAGCAGATTAGAAATGTCTTGCTGAAGGACATTAATGCCGGGCGGGCGTTGGGCTCGAACTCGAGACCTCTAGATTATCAGGCACACGCCTTACCAATCTCGCAACAGCACCTCTGTTATGCCTCTATGAGGTCAATGTGTTAAAAGAGTGTACAGTAAATATATACATATACAGTATGATGAGTCTTCACATTGTTTGGTAAATATTAACATAAACAAGGTGGTTCGCGAACCACAAGTCACTCCTGATTTCGCGATTAATAAAACATGCAATTTGACTTTTGACCCTCTACATGACCTTTGACCTCTCCATCCTCATCAACAAATGTGGTATTACCCACAGATCGTTTGTTTTAAGTTTGAACAAAATTGATACAGAAATACATCATTCGACCTTTTGACCCCTAGATGACCTTTGACCTCTCCATCCCCATCAACGAAACAAGTGGTATTACCCACTGATCGTTTGTTTTAAGTTTGAACAAAACTGATGCAGAAATACATCATTTGACCTTTTGACCCCTTAGATGACCTTTGACCTCTCCATCTTTATCGACTGACATGTGGTATTAGGACAAACCCCTTTTAAAGATAGATTTCAGGATTTGCAAGTCCATCACTTCCCTTTATTATGAATACCAAACGGTATTAAAGTACTTGCAAATGGTGTGTTGAAAGTTTGAGATCCATACGTCACGAACTTATTGTTTTATGAGGAAAAAACTAATAACAATATGCTACCCGAATATTGTTCTTTACGTGAATTTAAATTTTTCTCAAATTACAGAACACGTTACGTATGAGCAGCTGACGGGCAGCTGGCGACTACGTACACCGCTATGGTTTTAACGGTTGAACTCTGCGTGACTTTCGGCTAGCGGCAGATCAGACAATTTTGGAACTAACGGAACGTGATGCCACTTCGCAAATTTTGAAATTTAATAGTCCAGATTTTCATGGCTCTGGGAAGCGGGGGTGCTGGGGGTGGGTGCACAGTACCCCCTGCAAAAAGTCTCATTAAACGTCGTCCAGGGGCGTTCCGCCCACGCCCCCCCCCCCCAACTGAGTGACAATTCGGCTGCTGATTTGGCCAAAAATTTGGCCGTGAAAAATTGTTTTGGCATTGAAAAATTATTCGCCGCGAAAATGATCGTTCCAAGGTTCCTGCAGATTTTTAACAAAACTACGTATTCTACCCAAAGGTTCTATGGCAGGTGTTCATTTACACTAATCTTTACATTGTGAACGATTTGAGCTGATTTAATTCATTTTGCCGTTTTCTGGCGTGCAAATCCCGATCTCTATCTTAAACCTTCAGTTCCACACAATGAAATAACCATTTAAAATTGTATACAACCCAGTGTACTGTACGAACTGATCAGGTAGTGTTTTAAAATTTAAACAAGTGTTTGAAAAATGGAAACTTTTCCAATCTTAAAACCCTTTTTTGCTACTTTTTTTCTTCAAACAACTACCTGATCAGTTCATACAGTAAACCAAGTTGCATGCAAAGTATAATTATATTATGAATTTTTCTGTGTATAATGTATGGTAACTTACAGGTACCAGGTTCTGAATTTGTGGAAAGCGTACTGGCTTACAACTCCAATGCGATTATCAGACCAACTCCTAAGTGAGAGAAAGAGTGTATAATACAAACACAGAACAACGTAGAAATACTTAACACCTCAATAAACACTTTTCTGTAACATTTTATAAACATTTAAACACGTCTATCCAAAAATCTTAAACACGTTTAGTTAGAAATCCTGTGTATCACCTAAGTTACCTCAAAAGTTCGTGTTTATGTCAGAAGCACTTCGTTAACGCTTGAACACGTTTAATATAAAATCTTAAACACATTTATATGAGTCAACAAATATTTGTTTGATAGCCAAAACAGTTGAGTGTTTAGATCTTCACACAAATGTTTGACGAGGTTGCAGTTTTCAACAACTAAACACTTAAACGTGTTTGAGAAACGTATTCACATGTTTATGAAGTGTTCCAGAAATAAAAACGAACTTTTGATATCGTATAGGTGATAAACAAAATTTCTAACTAAACGTGCTCATGATTTCGAGATAAATCCGTTCAAGTGTTAACGCGTTACAGAAAAGTGTTTCTGAAAGTGTTAAATATCTTTACAGTGAAAGATATCAAAAATCAACAAATTCCAGCTATTATTTACTTCATATTTAAAAGGCAGTTTATCTCTTTTGCATGTCTGAAAATTAAAGCACAAATAAAGGATTGGTCGATTCAGCAAATTTGTTGTCAATCTTCCGCAAAGTATTCTATTGTCAAGAAATGTGAAGCCAGACATCAGAAAACAACATAAAACCTGTTGAAAATTGCTCGTAGTGACAAATTACCATGTTTGAATTATAGAAGAGCATCTAGCGGTAAAAACATGACCTATAGGAAAAGTTAGGCCCTCCCGCCGACATTTTACACTCTGAGTAATTTTTCAAAAATGGGAGAATTTCAGACAGAGCAATTTTCAGGGTATTGATGGATGGTAGGTGTATCTAGAACGCGATTGCAAAGAACATCATTTTTTCACCATTTGCCAAAATGATACCTTGGATTTAATATTGTGTAAATGCATTGCTGTAAGCCTACATAATGATATATCTTCTTGGGATATTCAGGCGAGTTATCCAAAACTGGATTTTTGGTAGTTATGTGCGTAACATTTGCAAACAATACGCTTTCTCTAAAAATTCACACGTAAACCTCACAAGTCATTTTACACATTTAGAAGTTGGGAATCTCATTTGCACAATCACTTACGCCCATTGGTTATGTATGAAATACGTGTCTGTGAAATTCGAAGATTGGTAATTATCTGGAATTTGAAAAAAAAATGCTGATAAAAAATTAGTGTGTGTTCTATGCTGGGAGTTTTTGTTTCTACGAGAAAACAATTCAAATCAGACTTACGGTCACTATAATTCCACTAAAACTAAGTTTCTAGCTCCTTTACTATGATAAAGGTTCTTAGATAGCATTTTCGTATACGTATATACCAGTATATTTACACAATGTTAATTTTCAGGCATGCAAAAGAGAAGCTCTGCGTTTAAATGCTAACCTGTCACTCATCTCAAAACTATCTAAATCAATGCGGTGACGTTTTAACATGGAACAAGGACAACGCAAAGCGTAGCATCCCCTTGCCGGGTACAATTAGCCTATATACACATCTTTAATGATCTGTGAACTTTGCCTCTCGGCCTTCATAATTCAAAATCATACTTAGGCTGTATTTTAATACTATGTACCTTCATACCCAATGTCATGAAAATCTGTTTAACATTACTCAAGTTATGAAAAGGAAACAATATTTTCGGATATGCACAATTGTGACCTTTAAATAGCAATTCTGCGTATTTACTGAGTATGGAACGAACATGGACTATATTTTGACATTATGTACCTTCATACCAAATCTTATGAAAATCTGTTAAAAATGACTAAAGTTATCGACCGGAAGCCACTTACATAGCGTTTGGGGCTATGACCGCTGACCTTTGAGCTACACACTCCGAAATCGAATTTGGGCTGTATTCTGATATCATGTACCTTCATACCATATCTCATGAAAATACTCCAATCGTTACAAAAGTTATCGAACGGAAACCAGTGTTACGGACGGACGGACGGACGGCGGCGTTTCTATATCACCCTCTGACTTCGTCGGGCGAGGGGATAATTTTAAGCTATAACTACGATTTTCCTCTTGGCAAACCGGTTTACCGTCAGTACCCCACTGAGTAAATCAAAGAACAGTCTAAGACTTAGACTATATACTCACAGTAGACCTATGTATTTTTCCTGGAAATCGCCATCGGTGGGTATCTCTGTTAACCGGTTATTTCCCAAGTACATGTAGACCGTGTTGCGAACGCCTCGGAATGTCCCGTTCTCAATGCTCACTATTCTGTTACTGGACAGATCGAAACGGTCGGACGGTGAGCAGCCTAGGAACTGATCTCGCACTAATCGACTGATTCGGTTTTTGCTCAAGTTGCTGTCACGAATAAAAGAGGAAAATATGACTCTATAAGTTTTCAACTGTTGTATAATTTGTCTAGGATGGACGAAGCAAACCCATTTAAAACCCTGCTCACAAGTTAAGACTATCACACAAGCCCTTATCAGGAAAGTGGAGAAAAACGGCTGCAAAGATAGTGCCCATTCATGCGAAACAGAAGGCCTTTGACAACTGTTCCATAGAAAGCGCGGTAAAACTAGTCACTTTCAAAATGAGAATTGTGGATTGGACAATCCATCAGAACCCGAATTAACTTTTGCAACCCAACTCGACTATTTCCTGCATTTACACGAAAACATCCATTGCGATTAATTGATCGATTTGTGGTGACAGGTCGAATACACTCCTTTGCACTTTTCACATTGAAAAAAAAAAATCAAGAATAGAGTACCGAAGTGTGACGTCACGCTGGTTCAGAAATATGCGTGGACAAGTATGGCGGACCCTGGTACAGCGCGTCGCAGCTGGTTGTTTATAATGGGAGAGCTGCAGGTGCACTGAGTTACGGTTTGGCAGTTGTCCATACATATTTGTGAACTAGTTTGACGTCATCACTTCTGCTCTATAGCAGTCTAATAAATGTCAAACTGTAGTTACTTATAAAAGCAAGCCAACACTACGTAAAAAATTATAATAAACAAAAGCTTGACGCAACCTTCCTGTGGCGCCATTCCGAATTTATCAACACGTGTTCGTAGTATTTGGCCAACAGGGAGAATGGCGGGAGGGGGAAGGCAAATTAATATGCAAAAAACCATGAAACATCTTGACCTTTGGGTGATTTCTTCCAAGTTTGGTAAAAATCCGATCATCTGCTTTGAATTTAGACAACTTCAATGCGATTTTGATCCCTTGCTCTGCTTCATGCGCAAAGTTGTTATTCCACTTTAGGCTGAATGGGTCAGCCTCACAATCTGTCGTGAAAAACGTGTATTGTTCCCTTAAACATGTATTATCACCAGGCCATATTTCTTCTGGATCGAGAGAGGAAACTAATTGAAATTGAAGCTTTGAACATCGGGCGATTCCTACCAAGTTAAATAGTTATCTTTGATTTGATCGATCTATTGATTCTTTCATTATTGCT
>JZLH01S0124426.1:22834-43097 GCA_001188425.1 Eucidaris tribuloides
GGAGCATAGCGCGCAATTCCATTGGTTGATTCGAACAGAGATCGGTCGTTCCTGCAGTCATGAAAAATATTACTCCTCGGATGCGAGGCAGATCTGAAAAGGCCCTTACGTTTTAGCGCTTGGCTGGGCTCGCTTCGCTCGCCCATTACAGCAAGATGGCCTTGTCAAAAGGTTATCGAATGCTTTACTACAGACCTATATCACTCTTCAAAGATCATTGGTATAATGGAGCCATTTTGGACATGCTCTTATCAGAACTGGCTTATTCTTGTGTGTATACGAATAATAAGAAATAGAGGACCGATGTGAACACGTCATATTTTAGAAATACGAGTACCAATAGAGTACCAATTAAGATGTGACGTCACTCTGGATAAAACATATATGTGGACAAAGCCAAAACCAGGCGCAGCACGTCACAGCTGGTTGTTTGTACCAACAGGAGAGTTAGAGTGGCATTGAGTTACGGTTTCGTTACTGCCCCTATTTCTGAACAAGGCTGCCACTCGTAGGGGAAACTCCCTACCGTAGGGGATTTTAGTCCACCGTAAGATGTAGGGGATACCTACGGGGAAAATGGCGTTGCGTAGGAAAAAAGGTAGGGTTTTTGATGATTTGTAGGGGGGTTAGAGGGTTTTGACAATTTTTAGAAATATTCTTAAATTCCCGAAGGATTTCAGAAAATTTCCGTATATATCTGTCCGTTTTGTCCATTTCCGACGAAGAAATCGAAATCAATATATTGCATTTTCTAAGGTTTTTTTTTATAAGGGAAACCGTACCCTCGTAGGGGAAAAGTGGATTTCTGTAGGGGAAAACACAGGTTCGGAGGAGAAAATTGGGTTATTAGGCGTAGGGGAAAAGTGGTGTCCGTAGGGGAAAATACGCATGCGCCATAGGGGGAAATTCAAATTTTGAGTGGCAGCCATCTTTCTGAACCAGCTTAAAAGTATCACTTCTTCTCTCTACCACTACCAGATGCTGCACGCTACTCCTGTTGCCACCATTAGCCAGGTATATGTCTGAACCAAACATATGTCATACTTTGGTATAGCATAATTATCTTACATGATTTCGATGTTCGGCGGAAAGGCGTTCTCTTCGATGGTGACGATCTTGCAATTATCAAAGCGTAAGGCCTTCAATGTCACGAGATCAGCGAACGTCCCTGCTCTAATCACAACCAGTGGATTATCCCGCATTTCTCTACAGCAACGACATATAATTTCAATTTTTCAGTTCAATTTCAATTTCAATTTATTTATTTATTCTATCATCAATAGAACAATACATAGTATTGAAAATTACGAAACAAAACAATTCTATTTGCAATATTGAAATACTACGAAAACAATATACCCTCCCTACTCAAAAGTATTGCAACATACACTATAACGCATTATTTTACGTTGAAGGGGTCTTTCTAAAATGATGTCCTAACTCCGTTTATTATTGGAAAAAACAAATTATTTGAAAAGAAATCAATGAATATTCTTTCTCGTTCCTTTTCCAAGGCGGAGAGATTATCAAATGCAGGCGCGCCCACGGCAGAGGGGATGGAACGTAAAATGTAATATTTTTTCGCCTCCTTATATGGGTGGGATGTTATTTCACACTAGCCAAGTAATTCGGTTTCATATTGCCAATGAAACGGTTTTGATGGTTTGGAGAAACTTCCAGCAAACAAAAGATATCAATATGTTCCTCTGAAGGGGTCTCAGAAAGAAGACCACACCCCTCGAAGACGAAAGTGACCTCCTATCTTCATCAGACAGTGACAAGGACGATAAGGCTACTAATTAAAGATGATGGTTTTTTCTTCGCATCATTATATCGAATGTACCGAGAAGTCTCATGACAGTAAATTTTAAGATGTTTACAATAATAAAATGTCTTTAGAATTGAGAAAGAATAAGAAATTATATCTTGAAGGGGTCTTTTTTAAAATATGGCGCGTTTCCTCCTTACCACTGTCTTATGAATATAGGAGGTCACTTTCGTCTTTGAGGGGTGTGGTCTTCTTTTTGAGATCCCTTCAAAGGATCATAGTGACATTTTTTGTTTGCTAGAAGTCCTTCCAAACCATTAAAACCGTTTCATTGGTAATATGAAACCGAATTACGATGCTAGTGTTAATTAACACTCCACCCCTACGGGGAGCAAAAAAAGGTTAAATTTTATGTTCCAGCCCCTCTGTAGTAAATGCGCCTGCATTTGATAATCTCTCTGCCTTGGAGAAGAAACGAAAAAGAATATTTATTGATGTTTTTTTCAAATAATTTGTTTTTTTCCAATAATAAACGTAACTAGGACATCACTACAGGAAGGCCCCTTCAACGTAAAATGTATGCGGTATAGTGTATGTTGCAATACTTGTGAGTAGGGAGCTCGGGTAATTCAATTTGCAGATAATAATAATAATGAAAATGAAAAAACAAAGAGAACTTGAATAAAGCCATGCGGCTTTGTGGAAATAAGTCCCCTTTAAAACATACAATAATGCAAAGACAAAGCATAACAAGGAACAAACAGAACATAACAAAACGAGACAAAAGTTACAATGTATCAGAAGATTCGATTAATTTGAATAATTATATATACTTAGATAAAAACATTTTTTTAGGGATCTCTTGAATAAAGAAAGACTGCTTAAACAATTATGTCTTTAGGAATTGTCAACCGGACTGATGGAAAACTATTACGTACGGATCTTTCAGCATAATTTGTTTTAACAACCCACATATTAAAAGTTATTGCAATTTCGTGTATTGTAATTATGAATTTGGGTATTGATATTAAACATTTCCGAGATATTACATGGCAAAATATTTTTGAAATAAAAGAAACCAAGAATAGCATTAAAATAAATGTACAAATCAAATACATTCAATGTATTTATTATTTTGAAAATTGGGGCTGAATGTGAAAGATAGTGATTTCCTGTACGTAGGCGTAGTGCTTTCTTTTGCAATTTGTGTAAAACATTTTATTTTATTTTATTATAGTTGCCCATACACTAACACAATATGTTAAATACGGTAACATGAAAGCATTAAATAACAGAAAAAGTCATTCGACATTCGATATTTTAATATTTTGATGAGTTAAAGAGACAATGCAGGATCAAAAGCAGTGTTGGCATATAGTAATCTAGACTCAAGTACTTTGTTAAAGATTTTGTAAAGTATTTTCACACTCAGACACTCCGATAGCCGAGGGTGCTTTGATCTTCAACGTGGTTCATATAGCTCTCCTGGCCTGGCCGATATACAAAACTTTCAGTGGAAAATGTTTACTGAGACGGATAATTATCAGGAATATATTACCGCTTAATTATTTATGAACCATGGCAGGGTAAGTGTAACAGGACAACGACTTGGATGTCGACTCACCCCCCATGTATCACAACGAATCAGGACAACTCCCCGCGGACAACTCCCCGGTGACGAATCCCAACTGACAACTCCCCCAGAAGAAGCCCCTCCTCAGTACAAATCCCCAGGAGGAGGGCGGCTTCCTTATGGGGAAAATGTCCAAAATTTTCGGCGCGCTCCGCGTGCCAATGCAGAATTTTGCCAAAAATTGACAATGTTGTATGTTTAATAGTATTTCTATACCATATTTAATTGTTTTATAGTGATTTCCGATGCTTTTTAAAGCATATATTTGCACTTACTATTACAATTTTTCAAGTTGTCAAAAATTATGGGGGGGGGGGGCAAAGTGATATGTTTGCCCCCCCAATATTTTCATTGGCTTGGGCGATTGCCCCCCTGCTCCCCCCATGATCGGCGACGCCTCTGCCTTCGGGACAACTCCTTTGGAGGACTATTCATATAGGATAACTTCCTCGGAAAACTTCTCACCAAAGACAAATCAGATGTTTTAGAATGTAAACCCCGTTAAACCTCGCTGGGGGACTTGTCCTCCGGAGGGGGGAGGGGGTAGGTATATAGACAATAACCAAATCGCAATATTCCATAGAATTAAGTGCTCTTGTCAGCTTGCGATGGGTTCGAGTTATTTTGAAAACTACAAATTATAATACAACGCATGTGTCTAACACGTTATACGTAATGTAAAACAAAATCAAACTTACATTGTTTCGATGGATGGGAGTATATCCGAGCCGCGTAAGACGTTTGGGAAATATTCGAAATTATTTGCATCAAGATTCCTGATAAAAAATGCGGAAAATATGGAATGAAATACTACAGTTTGTGTTGATGATGCTAAACGGCAATCAACAAATTATGGCGGAATAATATTTAGTCCGGATATTCATAACCCAAAACTTAACTCGTTGCTTACGGGAACTGGATGGGTCCTGTACAAAGTCTATGGGGATTTACGGTATCTCGTAGTCAACGGTTTAATTAAGGGAAAATTTTAAAAAGTTTATTATTTCGATTTCTTGAAATAGCCAGAGTCTATTTCAATAGACGCCCAATAATATCCTTATAATCTTCATTGAACTCAGTCCATATAATTTATAATCACACCAATAAGATCACTCATATGTCAATTATTTCCGTCCAGTTCTGAGTAAGGTTTGATTTACTTTACAATGAACATCATTATCATCATCATCATCATCATCAACATTATAATAAAGGATTTTGATTTGGCGAAAAAAAATTATTTTTGGAAAATGCCATTGCATCAACTTACAATGTCTTTAGCCGCGGAATGCAATGAAACGTCCGCGTACCCAGCGTGAGTTCACTCAAGCGATTATTCTTCAGGCGTAGAGCTTCCAATTCCCGTAGTTCACACAAGTCGTTGTCAGCAATTCCTGTCAGCTCGTTATTCGACAGCTCCCTGTCAATCAAAATATAAACCACGCCCCACCGAATGTGGAAATTGTTGCTGTTTAGAAGGCCCTGTTTCATAAAAGTTGATATCATGTCAACTTGACATTCTACTGGCAACTACCATGGCAACAGTGCTTCACAGGCAATCAGAGCCTTGGATCTTTATAAAAATAGCAGTAGTATGGCATGTTGATATGATGTCAGCTTATATGAAATAGGGCCCTCTGGAAACCGTCTCATAAAAAGTTGGTATGATAGCAACTTCTGCTGGAATAGCAACTGTCATTACAACAGCATTCTGCATCCTGATAGGCTGATAAACTGAACGTTGCCATTCCAGCAGAAGTTGCTATCATAGCAACATTTTATGAAACGGCCGGGCACGGGTCCATACTCAGGTCAGACTTATTTGTAAAGAAAAAACATTACTTTATTTGTATTCTTTCAATAAGTGATATTTTGTTGGAATCATGTACAAGTTATCGATTTTCGTTCCGGACTTCATTCACAAAAAAAAAAACAATGTTAGAACAATAATTTATCATGGAACGTATATTTTGTTCAAACGGGATTTTTTTTTCTATTTTTTTATTATCTGAATGAATATGAATTTAATGACTCCCTGTTTTTAATCTGAAAAAAAAAACGCATTGAAGTGATCCACTTTTTGATTTCCAAATTGAATTTGGGAATTTGGCAAAGGCAAAACTATTAAAGGAAGATGTAGCCAGCATCTAACTGGAATAATTTAAGAAAGATTTTTGGTTCTTGCCAACCAATTAGATTGCTCATGCGCTAGCCTTGAGCTGACCATACGTGACCGGTCCATGCCGCCTGACGTGCGTTCATCGCGCCGTAGTAATGTAAGCACTTTTTGAATCGATAAGCTCCTTCCCCTGTAGCTGTTTTGGTGAAGTTTCTTCCATGGAAAAATTAGCAAGACAGAATTATCAGAAGTTAATTAGTAAAAGGGCCTTTCTGAGTGTGAGTGTCATACAAAACCCCTTATTTAGGCTGTCTTTAACACCATGCACCACAATTCTCACAATACTCGCAATTTCATTTTTTTATTCTGAATTTATTCCTGTAAGCTACGGGATATATCTTCCTTTAATATTTCAAAAAAATACTCCTAATAATTATAAAACATTTGCAGTGTATGATCCAATAGAAAGCAAAGTTTTCGATGGATTTCAGTCTTAGAGGTCAATGATAGCTTTATTGAAAGGCCGCAGTTTCATCTGGTAAATAGGCTGAATAATGGTTAATTGTTTGTCATGGGAAAACTGTAAATTTTTTGCATCCCAAATCGTTAAAGCCTAAGTATAGTTTTGGTCGATCAGACAACTTTTTCATAAATCTTTCACGAAGTATTCTATAGTCACCCCAGACATGATAGAACAACATCAAACTCATTGAAAATAGTTATAATGACAAATTGTGATGTTCTGAGAACATTAAGCGGTATGTACATTACCTATGGGAAATTTTGCCCCGACGCCCCCCCCCCCCTTCCCCAAGATTTTACATTTTGTGTAATTTCCAAGAAATGCGACAGTTTCAAAGCGAGCAATTCTCAGGGTATTGATAGATCACAATAGGTGTATGTAAAAAAAACACAATTGTAAAGAATTTTATTTTTTACCGTTTACTGAAACTATGGGCTTTAATATTAAGCTGTTTTATATGATGGGATCAAATCTACGCAAAAAATGGATATAGGGTGCAAATCAGGAATAAATTTATTATTGTTAATGAGAAAAAAAAACATAGACCTGTGTGATAGATAAAGCATGGTACTCTTACAGTTCTAAGAGACGATGTAGGCCTTGAAATGGTATGAATTCCGCCATCTTTCTTTCGTATCGACGCTCATCTTGTCCAATAAACGCTTCTTTATCAAACTTGGTAATATTACCAGTGATAGAATTGACGTCGAGATACCTGTGATGGTAAAATGAGAATACACATTAAATGTTAACATTGTGAAACTTTATTTTTTTAAAAATGGTCAAAATTCGATATACGAGCTAGCGTACAAAAGTTTGGAATGGAATGGTCCACTGACATGGTTTGCATGGATAAACACATTGGTGCTCCTTCCGAGTATAAATTAGTGAGACAAAGTTGTTTACGGGAAAAGATAGACAAGGTCATGTCACACTGGATACTCTAGATTTTCACTCTTTTAAAGCACTAAATGATTACTTGGAAGTAAAAAAATTTTCACGGCTTCATTTTTAGACCTTATCAAAGACATAGAGCATGGAGGATTTTATAGCTCAATATGTAAATCATCTTTATTTCAAATTAGTTATGTTATAAAGATGTTACAAAAGATACCCAGGTCCTCTTCCAGGTGAGGAAGAAAGAGTCCCCCTCACCTGGCAGGGGGCAGGGTTTACAAAGACAAACATGGTGGCATCACAAATACAGAAAGATGAAACAGACATTAACGAGAACAAAAAACAAGAAGTATCGTGGCAACAAAACAATTAATAATTAAGGCCTCAGTCATATTTGACAGTGGACACCGTACGATAACTTTAGCTGCGATGTATCCTACGATTCTGGGGGCATCGCTGATGGCTACGGTCTACGAGGTTTGCGTTCACATTATCTACGAGCATCGTGCGATTTCTTGTACGGGCCCTTGAGTTCGAGCAGGTGCAAAGGCTGTACGGATATCGTACAGCCATACTAGTCCAGTCAAAATATGGAATAACCCAAAACAAATTGCAACAGAAACGAAACCATTTGCATTTAACCTGGAAGAGCTACCAAAACAACATATTAAAAGTCCCCGAAAATCCTAGTCGTGGATTAGTGCCTAATTTGCATAAATTCAAAATGGCCGCCTTGCGGCCTATTTTTGCCCATATCTTGCCACATGGGAACCACAGAAAGTAAATTTTGGTGTCTATACCCATGTTTCTAAGGTCAGGGAATACAAATATGATATAATTATAAACTTTCAAACATTCTGACATACATAATTTGCATAAATTTTCATATAAATAATTCAAAATGGCCGCATATAACCCATTGAAGCTTATGTTTAACATAAAAATCATGTATAAGTACATGTACATGTTTAAGATGATGTTTTTGAGATGAAAGAATGGATTGTATGAATATTTACAGTTTTCCATTCGTTTTCCTTACATATACACCTAATTTGCAAAAACAAGCATATGAATTATATATTCAAAATGGCCGACATCTAACCTATTTATGACCGTATCTCGGGACATGAAACCAGTAGGAAGTAAATTCTGGTGTCTATACCCATGTTTGTTACGTCAAGGAATACAATTATGATATCAGTAGTTAATTTCCAGCATTCTAATATACATAATTTGCATAAATTTGCATATAAATCCATGCAAAATGGCCACCATTTGGTGTGCCATATATCCATATCTCTGTATATTATATCTGTAGATGGTTATCATGGTTTCTGTAATGTTTCCTTGTAAGAGTAACTTTCAGGAATATAGACACTGAAAACTTGCATGAACTTGTACATAAATGTATGGCATGACTACCATGTATATTTTCATTATGAATTCTTTTTATGGACAAAAATGTTGTGGTCACATATGTTAATGTAGTGTTTATTATATGTACGGAGTGAAAATGGTATATTGAGATAGCTGATAATGAATATGGATATGGTGATTTCGGGAACAGTTGTAAATGTTATAAGCTTTCACTAACCAAAAATAGGATGCGGGAATGTGTAGCGAGATGGGTGAATTGCTAGGGAGGGTACATCAGGAAAAGAGAGTAGTAATAGGAGATTTGAATGGGCATGTTAGTGTAGGGAATAGAGGGAATGATGATATAATGGGGAGTTATGTTTCAAAAGAGAGAAATTAAAAAGGGCAGATAGTAGTGGACATTTCGAAAAGAATAATGATTGGTAGTGACGAATACCTTCTTGAGAAAGAGGGAGGATCAAAGAGTAAGACAGAGAGAAAGAGTGAAAGCCACCAATGGTTGAAACAAAATGGTAGAAACTTAAGGAGGAAGAAATTTGGGCACAGTTCCGAGAGAAGGTGGGCAAGGAAATGGAAAAGAATGGATTGGGAGAATGGATTTATGTAGCTGAAGTTGAAAAGAGATAAGGGAGAAAGTTTTATTAGGGTATCATCTGGAAGGAGGAGGGGCACAAAGATACATGGTGGAATGATGACGAACAGGACACCATAATGCAAAAGAGATGGGCAAAGAAGAAGCGGGATGAGCAGAGAGATGATGAAAATAAACAAGAGTGTTAACACATGTGCCGTGACTTGAAGAAAGCATTGACAAAGGCCAAAAGCGAGGCATATGATGATTTATTGTGAGAAATTTGACACAACGGAGGGAAAGGCTATATATTGATTAGCTAGACAGTGAGAGAGGGATGGGAATTGAAGACATGTTGCAGGTGGCTTGACTAATGAAGAGAGAAAAGATGGCAAGAATAAATTAAGAAAAATATGAATGAAGACAATGAGAGAAAGGGAATGCTACAAAGTGAATGAGGAAGTACAAGTTATCAGTAAGGAAGAAGAAGAAATGATATCGGCAAGGAATAGAATAAAAAAAGGATAGGCAGTTCATCCGGACGCTACATGTGTTATAGGGTATTAGAAGTGGGGTTCCTGGCAAAGCTATTTAATGGTATCTTGAATGGATATTGAAAGAATCTGTGATGACTGGTGAAAAAGCATGTATGTGCCAATTTAAAAAGAATAAATGTGACGTGTAGAGTTGTAATTATAGAGAAATTAATATAGTTGATGAGTCATACCTTTGGAAAGAGTTGAGTTGTGGAAGCTACAGTAGGATGACAAATAAGACTTTGTAACAAGGTTTCATGTCGGGTAGGAGCACTATGGATGCAACATTTGCATTGAGGATCTATAGAGAGGGGCAAAAAGAGCTGCATTGTGTGCTTGTGGCTCTCAAAAAGGGCATGATGGGGTGCCAAGTGAGGAATTGTGGTTTTGCAGGAGATAATCAGGGGTAGTAGAGAAGTATTTGAAAGTGCAGGTATGTATGAAACATGCCAGACAGTCGTGATCAGGTGTGCAGTGGGTGTGAAAGAATGGTTTAAAATGCACCAAGTTACAGCGTTAGTTAGTCCTTTCTTCTTTGCAATGGCGATTGACAGGCTGACAGATAAGATGAGACAGTGTTCCCGCAGACCATGATGTTCAAAAATGACATTGTGATATGCTATGAGAACAGGAAGTAGGTTGAGGAAATCTTAGAAAGCTTGAGGTATGCTCTAGAGAGGAGTAGGGGTGACAGTTAGCTGGGCAAAACAGAGTGCATGCGTGTAAATGGTAGCTGGAGCTATAACGAAATAGCAAGGTATAGAGGTAGCAAATGCAGGACACTTCAAAGAAATGAGGACTGCAAAGGGAAAGAGAAGGCGAGAATCCTGATGTGGGGAATATGAGGATTATTGGTGTGACAGAGGACATGTCATAGAATGTAATACATGTATACGGAGATATAGGAATATGGCAGACCTTATGGTGGCATTTTGTATGGATTTATATGCAAATCTATGCAAGTTATGTAGATGAGAATGCTGAAAAGTTACTACTGATATCATAATAGTTTTCCTTGACCTAACAAACATGGGTATAGACACCAGAATTTACTGTCTACGGGTTTCATGTCCCGATATGTGGTCATAAATATGTTAAATGTCAGCAATTTTGAATATATAATTCATATGCATGTTTATGCAAATTATGTGTACATGTAGGGACAATGACTAGAAATTTGTCAGCAATCATACAATCCATTCTTTCACCTCAACATCATCTTAGACATGACAAAGTACACGTACTTAATTACTTATACATGATTATTATTTTAAGCACAGGCTTCAATTGGTTACATGGTGGCCATTTTGAATTCATATATATGCAAATTATACCAATTATGTTGGTCAGAATATTTTTAAGTTGGTAATTATATGATTTTTTCATTCCATGACCTTAGAAACATGAATATAGACACCAAATTGTACTTTCTGTGGTTTCCATGTCCCAAGATATGGGCATAAATAAGCCATATCGTGGGCCATTTTGAATTTATTATTCATATGCATGTTTATGCAAATTAGGTACATGTAAGGAAAACGACTGGAAAATTGTCAATAATCATACAATCCGTTCTTTCATCTCAAAAACATCATCTTAGACATGTACGTGTACTTATGCATGATTTTTATGTTAAATATAAGATTCAATGGGTTATATAGCAGCCATTTTGAATTCATTTATATGCAAATTTATGCAAATTATGTATGTCAGAGTGTTTGAAAGTTTATAATTATATCATATTTGCATTCTCTGACCTTAGAAACATTGGTACAGACACCAGAAATTACTTTCTGTGATTCCCTTGTGGAAAGATATGGGCAAGAATAGGCCACAAGGCGGCCATTTTGAATTTATGCAAATTAGGCACTGATCCACCACTCGGATTTTCGGGGACTTTTAATATGTTGTTTTGGTAGTTCGTCCAGGTTAAATGCAAGTGGTTTCGATTCTGTTGCAATTTGTTTTGGGTTGACCCACTTTTTTTCATATTTTGACTGGACTATACAGACATCGTGCGATATCAGTTCAGTTACCCAGCCGTCTCCTCAGCCTCTTCACATATATCTTGCGATATCGTACAGAGATCGTACGATGACCCCATGAGGTTGCAACCTCGGTATGAGTTTTTTTTTTTACCCCTCCCCAAATAGCCTTGGTCACATTTGGCCTACGATGACTTTACGGGGCCCGTAAATTCATCGTATCTTCCATATCGTGCGATCTCCGTACGGTGACAAGCTTTGACTATACGATTTTCGTACGATGTCATGGATTCCCTAAGGGCACCGTAGGCTCTACGATTTTGTTTAGCATGAAGGTTTGACAAATTTTTAAAATCGTAAATCCGTAGCCCGTAAACTTATCGTAGATGGCATCGTACGATCGACGCAGGACATCGCACCGAGGCTTTGCGCTGATCGTGCAGTCATTGTACGATATCGGCTATTGTAGTGGGTACTCGAACACTAAAAATGACACAATGGTTATACACATTCTCTGTGAACCCCCTGCAGGATATCGTGCGATTTCCTTACGATATCGTACAATCTCTGTACGAAATCGAACGATTTGTGAAGAGCCCAAGGAGACTACAGGGCTATCGCGCGATCTCTGTACAATAGTGTACGATCTTCGTACAGCCTCAGCACCAGCCTGAACTCAAAAGGCCTGTACAAGAAATCGCACGATGCTCGTACATACGTCCTTGCCCGTCGCCATCTGCGATGCCCCACAAATCGTTCGATAAATCGTAGATAAAGTTATCGTACCGTGTACGCAGTCAACTGTGACCCGATGCTTTTTCCGATATCGTACGATGAATGTACAATCAGCGCACAGCCTCGGTGCAATGTCCCTGCGTCGATCGTACAATATCATCTACGATAAGTCCACGGGCTACGGGCTTACGATTTTTAAAAAATTGTCAAATTTCACATGAAACAAAAATCGTAGATGATACGATTCCCGTGGGGAGCCCGTGAAATCGTGCGAAATCATACAGTCAGAGCTTGTCACCGTAGGGAGATCGTACGAAATGTAAGATACGATGAGTTTACGGGCTCCGTAAGGTCATCTTAGACCAAATGTGACCCAAGCGTAACTATATTCATAAGGCAATAGCAAAATACCTATACCGTGACATTATCACAGAATGATACAGCATTCTTCAATAATTATACTCCAGGCTTTTTATGGAAATTGAATGAAAAATCATCATTGATTTTTCATGAAAGCAAATGTGACATAGTCCACTCCCTGAAATTTTGAAACTGTGTTAAACTGTGGCTTCAAACACAGGGCACAGGCTGTGAGCCGCAATAGAACTTTAAACTTCATCCCAGAATCGCTGGTTCAGTATTTTCAACAATTACTTAGAAGTGCAAATTGGATCATAATGAGCGAAGCGACAGGTATGATTATCTTTCTTAATTCCTCATTATTCCAGTGGTAATATAACTTAACAACAACAGAATTGTAATTTTAAGGGGGAAAAATGAGAATTTAACATTTTAAAGGTAAAAGTTAAAAACAATCAGTAGATAATAAGTGTAAAACCTACTATTACTTAACTACTACTTCTTGTAAACAATAACATCTGCTATAACTAGTAGTATGTACCTCCACTACTGCTGCTGTTGCTATTTTTCTCCTCCTCTTCCATCTCCTCTTCCTCCTCCTCCCATCACCACCACCACCACTACTAATACTACTACACCGTGTCCGGACAGTTACCCCCTGGACAATTCCCCCCGGACAACTACCACCCGGACAATTCCCCCAGAGGACAATTCCCCCTAGGACAATTCCCCCTAGGACAACTACCCCTCAGGACAACTACCCCCAGGACAATTCCCCAGGACAATTCCCATGGACAACTACCCCCTAGGACAATAACCCCAGGAACATTCCCCCTAGCGCAATTCCCCTAGGACAACTACCCCAGGACAACTACCCCCCGGCAATACCCGCTGGACCAACTACCCCGGACAATACCCCTTGGACAACTACCCTAGGACAATTTCCTAGGACAACTACCCCCGGACAATTCCCCCAGACAACTACCCAGGACAATGTCCAATAGACAACTACCCCCGGGACAACTACCCTAGGGACAAATCCCCAGGACAATTCCCCCTTAGACATTCCCCTAGGACAACTACCCCAGGCAACTACCCCAACATACCCCTAGGACAACTACCCCCGGACACTACCCCCTGGCAATACGCCTACGGACAATTTCCCCCTAGGACAAACCCCGGACAATTCCCCCCAGGACAACTACCCCCCAGACAATTCCCCTAGGACAACTACCACCGGACAAACTACCCCTAGGACAACTACCCAGTACAATCCCCCGCGACAAACTACCCCCAGGGACAATTCCCCCCCCCGGACAACTAGCCCCGGACAATTACCCCAAGGACAGAACCCAAACAAAATAATATTACACTTTGTTTTTTTGTTCCCAGACTACCAAACCAAATAATACTAATTATTTTTTTTTTTTTTTTTACACTCTGTTTCTTTCAGTGCTCAACGAATTATATGTAACTACAAATAAATAGTCAAAATAGTCATATCATAATCAAGATACGGGTGGGGTATTGAAAATATAATACTAAAAGTATAAATTTCCTTACTTGATTAATTGATGAATTAATCGTAAATATATAAATGATTGAATTAAATAAATCTTTCTTTCTTGTCCTTATTTCTACCAAATTTGTGACCCCTCCCACGTTCCACATGTAGGCCCTTCCTATTTCCCCTACAAAATTAAGGTCCCTGCTCCTTTCCCAATACCATTGAACTGAAATAAGAAAACAGGGGAGGGAGACAGTTTCCATGAGTGGTTTCGACAAGTTGCATAATATTATCGTAATAAAATGCATGCAGGAAGTCTTGAAGACGGCTTTCAATAAACACCTGCATGCACATGTGCAAATTCTGCGCTATTTTAGTCAAACCGTGGCAGAAACGAGAATTGATTCACAGACGACGTTCAGAGCTCGTCATACAGCCGTCGATTTTAACTTGTGTTTCGAGACTTCTAACCAGCGCGGAATATGGCGGTTTCGTGATACAGGCCCCAGTCTACCCGGCAGGGACAGGTCTATTTTATAGGCAGAATATCAGAGCACGTGCGGAGTCTTTGAAAGTTTTGTTTTTTATTCTATTATTTTGTTGTTGTTTAAGTCTTTATTGAGTTTCAAGATTCATAGATAGCAAGCAGACAATCAATAACAAATTACAATAATTACAAATAAAAAAAAGGGCAGTGTACAAAAATACATAATATATACCCTAAAATTATTTAAATGCTTTTTATAAGAGCGAGGCCCAGAAAATAAAATAAAGGGAACCCTTATCGACAGGATAAAAAAGACGAATGTGCGTGCATTCTCAATACAAAACAGAGTGACAGACAAGGGAGAGCAGACCCGACTAGCGGCGCGATCCGCCCGAGAGCGCACAAAATAAAAAAAACAAACACACACAAACAAAACATACACGCACACATAACTATCTACACACACACCCACCCACCCACACACACACACACACACACACACACACACACACACACCACCACACAACACACACACAACACACACACACACACACACATACACACACACACACACGTCCACACACACCCATCATACAAACACACATACAACTAACAAAACAACACTCACACTCACGAAAGGATAGCCCCGCCCACCCAAAAACGGCATTGTGATGTCGAATCCTTTGATCACGCCGCAGGCCAAATATGTCAATGCAGGGAAAGGAGTTCGCGGGAGAACAAAATAGGATACCTCGCTCAAAGACATGCGGTACGATATATTTGAAAGTTCACTTGTGTGAAATTTACTACCTCCTTTCGTATGCAAAATAATAATATGCGTGGATTTGTGCAGATGAGGCCAACGACACACATGGACCTTAACCCCCGCCCTCCCAGGGCACTCAAATGATATTTTTACGGGGTGCCCCCCCCCCACCACAGGGGCGCGCCTCACTAAATCCTGGAATGGGGGTCTAGGTAGATGTAAGAAAGCATAAAATTTACAGTCTTCGGAGCTAAGGAGCCCTGAAATTGGGTGTATACGGGACTGAGGAGCGGGTTAAAGCTATGCTATTTACAAGTCAGTCTCACACCTTCGCTCGCACTGCTGGTCAGGAATGCCAGACAATGAGTTTTCTTTGACATTGGCGCGCAGGGGCGTCGATCCGTGTTTTGGACTGGGACGGGGGGGGGTAACAAAGTGAAAAAAAACTGCCAACAAATTTCGCGCCAAATTGCTGAAGGCTCCCGCAGGATTTTGCGAGCGGAACGCGCCGAAAAACTTCAATTGTGCATGTTTAGTAGCATTTTAATTCAAATTCAAATTCAAATTTTATTTAACACTCATCATAAAAAATACTTTTTTTTACAAATGTCACATAAAGTGAAATAAATATAAAAATACATATCACAAAACACATGGTATAAAATATAATGAGAGTGTAAGGGGTGAACAGAAAGGAGGAGACTCCTTTTATAAGCGATAACCCCGTGAAAAAACAAAGATATTGCATGTTACAACACAGTTAAGCGACAAAGAAATACTACACGTAAAAAACAACAGAACAACACGACATAATGCCTAGATTTTTTCACATAATTAATCAATGTATTTGCTCAGTAGGAATTGTTTTGTATTGTATTTAAAAACATGAAGTGATTTTATTTTGATAAAATAACAGGGCGTTATTTTGGCCAGTAATTTGTGGGTCCTTTAAATACAAGTGGAAATTTCTCATGCGCATGCTATTCTAGATTTTGGGTACTTGTAAATTCTTAAGCATTTCTTGGTAATTGTAGATTATGAACATCTGTGTTGAGCAACTTCGAGAGTAAAACTATTTGACAAAAAAGGCGGAATGGTCCCAGAAAAACACAGAACATAAAAAACAGCAATATGAAAATTTCCCATTTAATATTTTTAATGCATGAAATAAAGGCTTGAATGGCATACTAATTGGAATAAGTAATAGTCGCGTTGCTTTTCCTTGGAGTATAATCTTTCTATATCAATTTTGTGCTCGAGTTATCCATGCAATATATACAATAATTAAAATACGGTGTTTCAAGAGGATATAACATACGGGGGGATAGTTTGTCGGGGTAGTTATCCTAGGGGGGGAATTGTCGGGGGTAGTTTTGTCCTAGGGGAGATTGTCCTAGGGAGTTGTCCCTGGGAGTAGTTTGTCCGGGGTAGTTGTTCCTAGGCGGGGATTTTCGAAGGGGGAATTGTCCTGGGGGTAGTTGTCCGGGGCGGTATTGTCTAGGGGAATTGTCCTGGGTAGTTGTACCGGGGGTAGTTGTCCTAGGGGATTGTCCCTCCGGGTAAGTTGTCCTAGGGGGGTAGTTAGTCCTAGGGGGTAGTTGTCCTAGGGAGGAATTGTCGCTGGGGGTAGTTTCGTTTTTGTTTCTGGGGGTATCTGTCCTATGGGGTAGTTGTCCTAAGGGGGGAATTGTCCTGAGGGGTAGTTGTCCTGCGGGGTAGTTGTCCTAGGGGAATTGTCAACTAGGGGAATTGTCCTGGGGTGTTGTCCTGCGGGGTAGTTGTCCTAGGGGGGAATTGATCGCTGGGGGTAGTTGTCTGGCGGGTATTTGTCCTAGGGGGGAATTGTCCTAGGGGGGAGATTGTCCATCACGGGGAATTGTCCGGGTTGGTAGTTGTCGCGGCGTAGTTGTCCAGGGGGTAGTTGTCGCTAGAATTTCAAATTGACCATTCTATTACTTAGCTAACTCATACTTCATATTTGAATTTTGCACAGTGAGCGTCCTATGCCAAAGAAAGTTTAAGCAAATAATCACAATAAAACAAATATTAATAAAACGGACTTTTCAGTGCTTTGCGGACAACTCGAATAAGTGCAGTTCCGCCACTGGTTTATGACGTTTGTAAGTACCACTTCATTTACCCCAATCAAAGGAACCGAAAACGTACAGATAAGTGAGCCCTACTATTTTTAATTTAGTCATAGTCGTCAAAATTACTTGATGAAATTAAGTAACATTTTCAAATGTAGACACATTTTCATCATCACCGAAGTAGACACTTCTGCCACACATAAAAACCTATTATACAGGATACTATCTGTACATTTAATCCAATAATGGCTGCATTTCTAATGTTTTATTAGCCTTCATTTGAATAATTGCAAGTACAATATTACAATACATTAAAGATCAATTACTCGTGGATATTATATGCTAATTATATGCAATGAAAAGAAGGTAGAGAGGGACCCTCTCCCCCCCCCGCCAAAGGAAAAAAAAAAATCAATTTGTGGAAGGAGGACACCAACGTTTAAATATTCCGAGTGTAGCCAGTTTGTGTGTTCTAGCCGTTGCGTACAACTTACAGACAGGGTCTTTTTGTCCTTTTTCAAAAAACGCGTGTGGCCGTTCGTATTGTTTTCTTTTTTTATAATAAAAATTACGCGTCTTATCATAATTCCACCGGGTATCCTGTACACTTAATTCAGATGTAGTTCTACCTTTCCTATCGATTGATTAGCTGTTAAGATATGATCAGTCGAATATTGAAAAGTAATTCTATATAATTATCTATTAGGTTGGTGGCGCATACGACGCTACTGTCGGCCCGAAAGTAAAAATTACTTGGGCGGAGCATCCTGGCCTATGCGTCTACAAAAGGTTAGAAAGAGCTTTCATCAAATATATCTCAGGCAAAGGGGATGGTAGTTTCTGTAATTTACGTACGTTGAGATTTGCACTTGTTTGAACAAAACGTTTTCGCCTCTGAATGTATTAATAGTTTCAAATTGCATGAAATTTGAGATCCACCGTTTTGAAAGCGTTTTCGCATTCTGAACGTATTGTAATGAGAAAACCGTGAAAGAATAGCTCAAGGGGGCGTTATCTTCGGGAAACAAAATGAATAAATAAATACTCTTAGTATATTATATATGATCTACTGGATACCGAACATCGTAAAAATTTTATTCTGAAATGAATAGAGCGAGAGTTACTACGATAAATACAGGCAGACAGATTTTTGTGCGTAGAGTAATATACCGTCAAAGCGAGCCTCCGGTCCAAGTTGCTAAAGCGTCTTCTTGCAGCGCTGAAGGAAAAACAATAACAACAAGCTATATTTGTTTTCCTTATTTCACAACTGTGATCACACTCGACTCCACTTCTTATAACAATCAATTTTCTATATTCCAGAGCGTGATCTATCATTACGAACTGCAATGAATATAAGCACAACGTATACATTGGTCACACTTATGTGATCTGCTCTGAGGTAGGAAGCCAAAGTCACAACAATGTATTCGCGTGTTGTTTCCTGTTTTGTGTTTGCCATTTTCTTTTGGGCTGTTAGTTTTAACGAAGTTATTATCTGTCACTGAATGATAGTCGATTAAAAATTGCGATCGTGTATTGATTCTTGGTGTTGATAAACATGCTCCCATCTAAAGTGTAAAAAAGTAAATAATTGCAATATGCCGGTCTTAGATGCGTCTAAAGTGTGAAGTTGGACCTTGCAGGCAATATATATGTGTACAATTAATAAAGAATGGTACAGGGAAAATTTTAACTCTGTTCTTATAATCAAAAAATTCATTTACAACATAGCGCATTGTCTTTATTGCAATACGACGTCATTTATTTTATTTGTTGAGTCAATCCAAAATAATTATGGATTTTATGGCTATGACGCAAAATGAATTTCTGTGCCACTGTCCTCCGCTTGCTATGGTTTTAGGTTTTGCGCTTCATTGTGTAAACTTTGGAAAATAAACGCTCTAAATGAAGGCGTGAAAATCAACGCGAACCGCTTCCTAATGAATCATTACAAAGACATTTTAAGCATTTTTAAGCATTATACTACTCTATTACAAGAAGTACATTGATCTTAAGGATTTTGACACGTAAATTATTAACATAGTGTGTTTCAAGCAGTCTGAAACACACACACACAATGTTCAGTTTTTTGACAGCATGAGGCCGAGCGACCCTTTCTCCTGATGATTTAGAATGTAAGGCCGAGTTTAACATCATGGAAAAAGAAAGTGTAATATATTTTATCAGGGATAATTGTTTTTTATTTGTCTTTTGAAATGTATTTTTGGATGATTTGAGGATGTTGACTTAAAAAGAAAAAAATATTGTATTTTAAGACGCTAAACTGTGGAAGACCCGTTTTAGAAAAATTTTTCGCGCACTTTGGGCTATCTGACACATCTGACAGTGTTTGAATGGACAAATAAACTATCCTACATCACAAAAGTTAAAAGCTGTCACTATTAAAATGTGGGCAATGCAAGTTGGCAATATTAATTATTCTACAGCCCATAGGAAATTCTGCAACAACAGCAAGTTATGGGGGAAATCCTGGAAGGTCGACAATGATTTTTAACTTTTCAAAGCACTTTAATGAATCGTTTTAAACAGCAAAATTTTTCAGGGCTAAATTTTAGACCGTTATGAAAGACACTACTAGCATCGGCGAATTCATTTAGCTCACATTTTTTTAAAAATGGAAACATTGTTATACATTCTTTAAGACCATTCTACTTTGGAATATTTATGCTAATTTTGACCAATTAAAATTTGCAATTTGAATAACTACAAGGTACATCATCTAGAAATCTAACATTGATAATTCTTAAACCCTATATGCGTTTTAGCTATTCACAAATAACAGGTTTGTAAATAAATTCACTGTCCAGCAGATACAGAGACCTATTAGTATGGATGTTATATTGTTAGTGTAATGAGTAGTATTATTAGCAAAAAACATTGAATTA
>JZLH01S0124437.1:18078-30259 GCA_001188425.1 Eucidaris tribuloides
TCCAAGAGTACCTTGAGTCCTAAAGCATGTGCATAATTAGATTACCTATCTAACATATGTAGTCACAATCAACCATTCCCTCTCTCTGGCAAATGATCCCCCTTACATGCCGTGAGTGACACGACGAAATGCAAAAATACCCACATTAACATTAATTACCCTTGTACTAAATTCACTGTGTTACAACATATGATAAATTATTTTATGTAATTTTCATGGAACCTAATCTCTAAATATCTATTTCAAAAATATTTGAACGCTATTGATTTCTTGCAAGTTTAATTTTCACCCTCATGTCACTTTTGTGAAAATGGCCAATTGCCAACACAGCACACATAGATGTACATATTTACACACATACACAGCAACATAAAACATGCACATACAGAGCACACACACACACACATACATTTTCACTTTACTACATTTTCACAGACAGACAAGGATTTGAAATAATTGACCTCATTCCATGTTAAGTAGAGTCATCATTACTCCAGTGTGTTGACACCATTCTTGGTAGCATTACAGATCTGATCACTTTCAAGTAGAGATTCAGAACCTCTCGATACTCTCACTTAAACTGTGTAGAACATTGTGAAAAAATGTGATACTTATTTTTACTTTGAGATTCATCATTATTTCATTCATTTCAGAAAATTCCAGCTTATTTTTGAGCATTGCAAAATAATTCTTGAGCAGATACACACTTTACTGATATTTTAGCAATATGGTTTTTTCTTCTATATTTTTATCGTAAGAACAACACAACAAATCAAAGAAGCATTAACAAATTTACCATGCATGACAATTATTAGAAGCTAAATCCCTGATAAGAAAATTTCAGAATCAGCTGAATTATAATTGAAATAATAAAAAAAAAATGCTATAGGCTAAAATGGGTAAGTGAAACACTAAGCCTAAATGAGCCTCAAAAGCAAAGTTATTGTAATATAATTGGAAATATTACCTTTATTTAAAGTTATGTTTCATGATGAACCTTTTAAAACTTACTTGTGATCAAATACCGATAACGTTACCAAATAAAAAAAAAGTTAATTGCAGTTGTTCCAGGTACCCCAAATTGGACCCAACCATGGGTAACTGAATCAGTGGGTGGGTAAGTGAACATCGTTTTATTGCTTGACAGGAACTCTATTTCATAGCTGCTTCACATTTAATAGAGCCACTAGTTGCTTTAGCAAAAGTATTTGCCAACAAATAAAAAATAATACAGAATTGTCATTGTATGCTTTTTATAGCTGCAATGAAAAATCCAGGATCTTATTCTCCGTTTTTTACATACACCTAAAGTCAAAAAGTGGGATTTATAGGTATAAAATCCATTTTTTTTATCAAATATACTTTACCTTTGTAATTTAATATCAAACCTGGAAAATTTAACAAAGTTACGTAATTTGATATTTAAACCTCAAAAAAATATACCAAATGGTGTGTCGACAAATCAAATTCAGTCAAGCGTGTCCCACTTACACCAAAAGGGATCCAGTGGACGTACTGGAACACCCGTGTAAACAATTACCTCATTTTGCTAATTGCATATTTTCTTGAATTTTTGCCTTATTTACTTCCATTCTTGCATTCATTTGATTTATATAACAAGACACATTTTCAATTTCTTCTGTAGCTCAAGAAATAATTCATATAATTAGCATTTATACCTAATAGGTATTATTTATCAAACTTGTTTCCCTTTTTATGTTGTATCAAATTGACATTAATTCTTGATCAATTCATGCCGCAGGTACTCAGTTTGTTATGATAACAAAGCAAACATATGGGAGTTTGATAAGTTGGGACACTCGGTAGTATATTGCCAGATTTTTATTCTTGACTAGGCCAACTATATTGTCCGTGTTCCAGGTTACCCCACGTTCAGTTGACCCAATTTACCCTAATGCATTTGGGCAGTTTAATTACTGTACATATAGTCATTACTTGTGTCAAAGTGATTTTCATGTGTAGCAGTATGTGTTATGTGTGCGCACCACTATGTTCTCACAGAACTCTGTGTCTAAGTGTACTTTTGTCTGTAGACATATGTGTATGAGTATTTGTGTCACAGGCATGTAAAATACTTCTTTTTTGCTCACGTTGTCATGGCAACACAATGTAAGCTTCACCTACGTGAGTAAAAAGTCTCGTTTAAATGTCTTGTATTGCATGGCACAGTTATAAGCGAAAAATATGCTTTTTGTTAATGGTGTTTTTTTTATTGCAGCTATTTGCGTGTGTACGTAGTGAATATGTCATATTAACTTTGTAGTAATTTTATAAAATGTGATATTTATGAATGTACGTAATTATAATATTTGTTTTCTGAAAAAAAATCATATTTCTATGAAATCTTATGTTGTGTACATTATTGAACTGTAACCCTATATTCGTTGAACTTTCATTTACTGAAAAAAATTGCTTTCATTAATGTTTGTATAAAGCTTTTATTGTATAATGTGGCACTGCAATTTGAGTAGTTGAAGTTTGAATTAGCAGAGCACTGTAAATGTACAAAAGACAATTAAAAGCTTAGAAATATCCTCAAATTTTGTATATAACCCAGATATAAGTTATGCAACATATTACTTTTCATCTGTAACCATAACTGACTGAATTATTGAGTAGAAAATTGCAGCATATCAGTGGCACTGCACTGTAGAAAGATTCAATCACTACATTTGGAGATATTTATTTTGAAACTTGTTGAAATGGCACATAATTTGTAAAGAAACTAATATATTCAGTTCCACCTATAGCAAGTTATGGCAATGCACCCTCTAACACCTCCAATTGTAGTCACTGAGTTTGTTTAAAAAAAAATTGCCAAAAAGTATCTGTTTTATGTTTATATTTTTCATAGCAGAATTCTTGCAAACTTATCCCATAATATGATTTTCCATTATATTGTAGTTCACAAATAGAACATTAAATGGCAGTTTATTAGCCCAATCTGGTGTGATTAGTGAGCTGTAGCTGATTGGCCACTAGTGTTATGACATCATACTCTAATCAGCCAATCTCCTTTCACTTGAGCTATACCTGACATTTGATTGGTCACTAGTGCTATGACATCATACTCTAACCAGGCAATCACCTTTCACTTCAGCTATAGCCGACATTTGATTGGTCACAAGTGCTATGCCATCATACTCTTAATCAGCCAATCACCTTTCACTTCAGCTATAGCTGACATGTGATTGGTCACAAGTGCTATGACATCATACTCTAATCAGCCAATCACCTTTCACTTCAGCTATAGCTGACATTGATTGGTCACAAGTGCTATGACATCATACTCTAACCAGCCAATCACCTTTCACTTCAGCTGACTGACGACTTGGATGCGGTCCTGCGATCCTTCCCCAATTTTCCCAGCACTCCGTCCGGCTATCAGGCCCAGGAACAGCCAACCTACGCCCCCCGGGCCCCGCCAGCTCCTCAACCGAAGCAGTCTCCCAAAACGGCCCCCAAGCCGCCCAAGCAGGTTCATGAATAATGAATGACCTTAATGCCTTGGCTTATGAATAATTCATGAGTGTAATTTTATGGTTGTGTTAATGAATGACTTAAATGCTTTGGCTTATAAATAATTCATGAGTGAAATTATAATAAAAGGAATAACCTAAATGTCTTGGCTAATAATAATTCATGAGTGAATTTTTTGTCATCGCATAAGTCATGAGTGAAATTAATGTCATGTTATAATGATGATCTAAATGTCTTGACTAATGAATAATTCATAAGAGAAATTTGCAGGTTCGTGAATAATGAATGACCTAAATTTCATGGCTTATGTCACATCATCATAAATGAATGGCCTTAATGCCTTAGCTTATGAATAATTCATAAGGGAAATTTTTGCCACATTAGATAATGAATGACCTAAATGCATTGGCTTATGAATAATACATGAGGGAAATTTTTGTCACATTATAAATGAATTACCTTTATGCCATAGCTTATGAATAATTCATGAGTGAATGTTAATATCATTTCATGCAACAGACAACAAATTTGGTTTTGATTTCTGAATGATTATTGAGTGGAGTTAAATAATGGATACTTAATTGCATGAGTGAATTTTTTATTTGTTACATGTAAAAAGGAGTTGGTGTGGTTATAAAACAAAAATTTGTGAGTGAATGTTTCAATGTTTGTAAATATTGCATGATTGATATTCCCAGTTTTGAAGAAAAAAAATACTGTACAATATACTCCAATACTTATTACAGTAAAACTATCAGTGATGCAATTTGTTTCTTCAAATTAAGATGATTAGATATTTCTGAGCATTTTATTTTCCTGCATGAGAAATCGCTTCTTCCAAATGTTCAACACTTTGTCTGTTACATCTTGAAATAAGATAAGAAGTGCTGTTGATAATCTCTTAATGAATTTTCCTCCTCAAAGTGCTTCTATTAAATCAATTAAATTAATGCCATAAACAAAGGAAAAGTATGACTGAAATAAATTAATAAAGCAAATATATACTTTTACCTCAAATAAGAGCAACCCTCATTAAATTCCTTATAGACCCAGTAGGTTTACATTGTGATGTTTTCTTTACAATTTGACCTTTTTATAACTTTTTTTTTACTACAAAATTGGGAAAAACATGCACATTTACTGTGTATTTATGATTATCTAATGATTCAAAATAAATGATTTGGGATAGCCTTTTGGAAGTTTCGTGGCAAGCACTACCTCATATTTATCTCTTTGTCGATTCTTAATCTGTTGTCTCCGAGATTCTTCACTTCTATAGTTCATATGTGACACATCTTCTTCCCATAACCAATGGGTGTAGATTCCCACATTCCATTGGTGTATTTTCCCGGGGTCACTCAAGTCCAAGTGTCAGTCAGATTATAGCGCCCTCACTGCACCCGTTCTGTCGTTATATAATGTTTTGATTTCGGTTCACAAATGTACTTACTTACGTCGTCGTGTTAGCATGAATTGTACAGGGCCATATTAGACTTTATGTGGCATGGTATTCCCCTGTGATTTGTCTGTGTAGTCTTTCATCATAATATCGTTGGCTGACAACCAGAAAGGCATTATCACTGTACAAAGTATATAGCATTAACTACAGTGTATATAGCATTAATGCCCTCCTAGTTGTAAGCCAACGGTATAGAGTTGTGACCTCTCCCAACATCGTGATACCTTGTAGTCCTGTTCTTGTCCGGGACGCGAAACATTTAATTGTATCACAGATTCTGGTTTTTCTTCTTACATGTGTCTTGAATGTAGACTAATTGCAGGCCTTCAACTGGTCCCACTTTTTCCTACGTTTTTGTGGAGACCCTAATTTGCTTATTTTTCCCGCTAAAAATTCTTACTTCCGTACTTTTTCCTACTCTTTGTCAAAAACCCCCCCAAAACCCTTTGCGACAGGTTTAGTGTTTGTTTGGAGTTGAGCAGTCTTTACAGGTTGTTGCTGAGAGTAATGTAACTACCATCATCACCTGCTTGTGAAGGAAAATTTGTTTCCGCTGATATCCGCTTTTTCGGCAATATTAGAATTTTTCACGCGTATTCCACATGTTTTCGTTTTCTTCGGGGTTACTACTCCCAGTCCAAACACTGATCATAAATATCCTACTTTCCTCCTACTTTGGTGGTTTGAATCCTACTTTCCTCCTACTTCTTGGAGAATTTTGCTCCTAATTTTCTCCTACGTTTTCAACCAAGCAGAGTTGAAGGCCTGTAATTGGGTGATATATTTCAAGGCAAGATAATTTTCTAAGTTTTTCCTGACTGAATTGACTTCATCACCAGTTTATTGAGGGAGTTGCATGAAGTTGAATAAGGTTGCAACTGTACCACTACTACCTTAAAGGTAAATGACATGATTAGGGGTAGTCCTTAACTTCAGCTGAAACTACTCTAGAATCAAGTAAACTATGCAAGGATTCTCCTGTGAAAATCTTGTAGTCAAACATTGACTCATTCGAAAATAGCCAATGTCAATATCGCTCGTGGCAGGCAAACCCGCTGTGTGGCTCTCTATGAGTCCTATTTTTATCGTGCCCGGATAGAATTAATGTTCGTGCTTGATTCTCCTTAAGTAAACAAATTGGAGACAAATCTTTTCAGCTGGGAGATCCACTCCAGCTGGTGTATAGTTGGTATATATTTTAACTCATTTGGTTCTTGAGACATTTTCAAGTGTTCCCAATCATGTCACTAACCCCATGTACACTGGAGTCATTGGACATTATGTAGCATGAAATTGTCCATGGTTTGTGTGCATTTGTGTTGACATTGTCGTTATTGACTTGTTGCAGAATGTCTTTCCAGTGTGAAGTGGACCATAGAGAATGCACTGCATGATTGTAAAGGCTGTCTGTACATGGGTTCACATGGTTGCCAAGGGCGTAGGCTGTGGAGAGGGGGGTGCACTCCTCCACTCCACTCCACCCCACCCCACCACACCTCCACTCCACCCCAACCCACCACGCCTCCTCCACTCCACCCCAACCCACCACACCTCCTCCACTCCACCCCACCCCACCACACCTCCTCCACTCCACCCCACCCCACCACACCTCCTCCACTCCACCCCAACCCACCACACCTCCTCCACTCCACCCCAACCCACCACACCTCCTCCACTCCACCCCACCCCCACCACACCTCCTCCCCTCCCTTGCTAAGGCAAAGGAGTTCCGCCCCTGAGGTGGCACGCAAAAAAAAGAATTTGCAACCTTTTTTCTGCTTTCAACTGCTGACTTTTTATCTTTAGTTCCATCTTGCCACACCCAAACCAGCCTACACCCTTGGTCGTATATATCGCCGTGAGTGAATTACATATACACTGTATGTAGTGTCTGATTTGTGCCGCCATTGTCAGATTTCATGGCTTGGGCGACAAACCCTCTTATCTCATGCAGAAATCTTCGCTCCCCAAATTGGAGGATTTTGATTGTAGATTTGATGAAATGTGATTACAAGAATGTAACTCTTCGTTTACAAAAGGTCACACAAGTTATTGTGTATCAAAAAATTTTAACCAAGAACCTTTTTCCACGTTGCATGGTGACACTTTTTTGCATATCATTTGTTTTTAGAACAGTAAAAGTACTATATGTATATTAGTGATCACGGCAAAATACAAGGAGCTGATATGCATAATGTAGTTTGATGTATTAACCTGTACACACCAAAATATTTGACTTAATTATGTTACTTATATTGAAATTTTCACACTGTTTTACCATTATGTCACAGTTCATTATAATCTGCAGCCAAAAAATTGGCAATGTTCGTTCCATAACTATGTTGCATTCATCCATTATGATTTAACACATGTTCTTTTCGTCTGCAGCTTTGTACTAACAATTCATATCTACAGTGTTATATTATCTGTTGATGCATATACTCACTTTACAATGTTTTTCCCCCCATTATTTTAGAACTAACAAAATGCATTTCCTTTTTACAGAAAATTAGCGAGCAAGAGAGTGTGTTGTCTTGAACTAACAATATAATGTACGAGGGGCGTTCAATAAGTAATGCCCCTGACCCACTTCCAGTTGTTTGATCTAGCTGAAATTTTGCATGTGCAATTATGTATATCTCTATAGATTAAGTGGCAAATTACAACTCTGAACTAATTGTGGTTTCTGATTTACAGGTGTTTGAACTGAGTCAAGTGTGAAATGGAGCCTGTTGAGTGTCGAGCAGTGATCCGGTTTTTGTATTTGAAAGGACGCACACCACGGGAGACTTTTGATGAAGTGAAAGTAACTTATGGTGATGATGCCCCATCATATGACCTTGTAAAACGCTGGCATCGTGAATTCAAACATGGTCGGATCTCTATGGAAACAGCTTCCAGATCTGGTCGCCCCCCTTCTGCCATTGATGAGGCATCTGTCCGTCAAGTGGAGGCTGCCATTTTGGAAGATCGACGCATAACTCCATTTCACACTTGACTCAGTTCAAACACCTGTAAATCAGAAACCACAATTAGTTCAGAGCTGTAATTTGCCACTTAATCTATAGATACATAAATAATTGCACATGCAATATTTCAGCTAGATCAAACAACTGGAAGTGGGTCAGGGGCATTACTTATTGAATGCCCCTCGTATACATGTATTATTGCCATAGTTCTGTTTATTGTGTGGAAATATTCATTATGTTGTCTTGCAATTATCACCAATTAGCCATCAGTATATATCTCATGTTATATGACTCTTTTTTACATTTAACCTTTGACCTTTACAGTAATGCCCTGGCCCAAAACATTTAATTTTGAGATCCTTTAGTTTGTTTACAACAATAGATTGAAGACAGTAATTGCTATGCATGGCTGAAAAGGCACAGCAAAGCACTGACTTGTCAAATTATATTGCATTTGTAGATAATTTGCATATTACAAAGAGCATTTTTTTATTGTATATAAATGGATGTGTACATTTGATAATTAGATTTTAAATTTGCTTAACAGTGAATGTTTGAATAATTCTGGTTGATGTGAGTTTTTCCTTTTTTTCCATTTCAAAATGTATTTATAACTTATCTGTTCAAAAAGTTAACTATGAATCAAGTTGTTTGATTGACTGATGTTTTCCTTTAATTTTGCATTGTTGGAATTGTTACAGAGACTGTAATCACATGTTTGGAATAAGGGCCTTAACACTGTACAATGTCTATGGCACTAAAGCCCTTTTCCATCCACAGGACTATTCAAGTGTTCTCAAAACAATACAGTTATTTTTGCAAAATTTTAATGGTAGTGATAAAATGAAACAAACTTTCCAAGTCAATTTCATGGAACAACATAAGTCAGATCTGACATTTTCAAAGAGAGTATACATACATGCATATAAATCTAATTTGTTCATATCTTTACAAAATGGTCTGTGCTAAACATACTTTTGGTACAGTACTGTATTTCATTTTCAATTTATTTAATAAATCAAGTTGTAGTCCAACAGAAATTGGGGGGTATTCTAAAGTTACACTTCTTCTGACAGTTTTTTCACATTAAAGTGATAGGCTAACATTGTGGAGCTTCAATTTAAAAAATTGTCAAACTTTGATATCTGAGCTACATAGTAGTGTTCAAATGGACAAATAAACACCCTAGAATACAAAAGTTTGGAAAGTTACACTGTCAATGGCAAGTTAAGTATGAATAAACAATTAAAACTTGGGGCATGGAGGTAGAAGATAGACCTCCATGCTTGGGGCGAGTTTTAATAGCCTAGGTGTACACACAGTAAGTCTATGGGAGGAAATGGGAAAGTGAATCTGGTCAACTTACGATTTTAACTTTTTTTAATGCACTAAATAATCATTTTGAAATGCAATTTTTCAGGGCTTCATTTATAGACCTCATCAAAGACACTGGTAGCATGGAGAATCATCTGGCTCAGATTTTTTTAACTGTGGTAAATGTTAACCAATACCTTTAAAATGTTAAATCTTTGGGCATATTGTTTTTTATACACGCTTTTACAAATTTGTCAATTGTGTTATTGTAAAATTCATATTCTGATTATTGTTCTGGGAAGTGGTATAATTGCGTGAATTTGTAGCTCGCAAATGTTATCGTAATATTTAGAATTCCAAATCGGAATCATGATTTACATCATTTCATGATATTATTAACAGTATGACAATCTCAATTCAGTAATTTGTCCGTGTTTTGTTACTATGTAACCATCAGGTGATGGGAGTTCCTGGCAGAAAAGCATTAATTCCATAGATATTGTACAACATTACTGCCTTTGTTCCAGTCACACATTTGATAAATGTAAACATAATCATGAATATTCATCCACACCTGCATCCTTGTTTCATCACCTCTGTCCAAACACTCTCATGTAAATGGTCATGCATGGTTATGAATATTCATATTGATCTTTACAATTGTTTGCATATTCATGATTCTAGCTCCAATCAGATGTTGTGGATGTGCGTAAGGCGGTGACAGTCAACCAAGAACCGCCCCTTCCCCCTCCCCCTGACATGAGCCAGCTTCACTTACAAGGTAAGGATGCGTAATTTTTATTTGCGGAACAGTTGATATATGGCTGTGTATTATGTCTATAGATGCTTTCACAATTACACTTCACAAACTTTCAATTGGTAATGTGAATGGCCACTTCCCACAAATCTTTCTGTGAAACTTCTTGTAAACTTCCGACAACTTGGCAGAAAATTTCTCAAAGATCGAAAAACTTCCCACACATTTTAGGTTTGAACAGAAACTTTGCAGAGATATGTGCCGTCATCTCCTGCAGATAGCCGCAGCGTGCTGTATGATTCTTGACTATGCAGCAGCAGCTGTAATTCTTCAGCTGAAATAAAGAAACATACTGAAATTGTATTCGAAGAGTTTGATCACAAAACGGGGTTAACTCCACTTTAGTTTCTCTGGAGAAAAATGCATTTCTTTACCCGAGTTTTTTTACATGCACCATAGGAAAAATAAAAGAATAACCCAAAATAATTTGTACTTGCTTGTGGAATTTAGCTTCAAAATTCAAATTTCATACTATCGCTAGATAGACCCGTTGGTGGTAAATGTGTTGGTGTTAATAACTCAGTTTTGGTGGATAATGGAGTTATCCCATTTTGCGATCAAACTCGCCATATATCTGCCGGAGTGAAGAATTCAGAATCTTGCTGAAGAAAATTCAGCATGAGAATGGAATTCAATTAGATAAACTTCAATGTGCATTGGACTGAAATATTCTTGTGTGGATGCAACATGCACTAACACTTGTATCGCCTCTGGGTTGACAAAACCGTGTATGTCAATTTTTTGGTGAAAGTTAAGTTTTTAGGTATAATCTTGTAGCTAGGAAGCCAGATTTTGTTTAGTCCAAATCTGATATTTAGAATGTTGAAATATAGAGCCAATGTCGCCAGGTATTAATGAATTGTTTGTTTTATTTTTCAATTTCAGAGGCTGCCCCACCCAGGCCTCCCCTACCTGAGGGGGAGATACCCCCACCACGCCCCCTCCCCCAGAGGATCAGGCTCTACCAATCCCAGAACAGGATTCAGACAAACCCATCATGGTAAGAACATGGACACCCCTCCTGTGAGTCATAGACTTTTCCAGTTCAATAGCAAAGAAGTGAAAAGAGGAAAATTCCATTAAATGTTGTGGGGTACACTACCCCCCCCCCAAAAAAAAAATAATAATAATAATAATAATAAAAAATAAAATAAAAAATAAAAAATAAATAAAAAATAAAAAATAAATAAATAAATAAATAAATAAATAAATAAATAAATAAAAAGCTTTGCCATGAGGGGAAATTGTTTCATTTAAAGATGGATGAAAACCCATCATGGTGAATGCTTAAACACACTCCTATTTTAATCGTAGACTCTTCCAGATCAATATCAATAAAGTGAAAAAGAGGAAAATTCCATTTAAGGTTAGGGTTGTATTCCCAGAACAGGATTCAGACAAACCCATCATGATAGGTACATGGACACCCCTCCCGTGAATCATGGACTCTTCCTGTTCAATATCAATGAATTCTCGCGATTGACAATACGTCATTCAGCAGCTTTTAGCAGTAGAGGGCGCGCTTGTCCCAGAGAACTTGGCTTCCACAAACCTCCGGTTTCCTACAAATCTGCCACTATGACCGAGATTATCGACTGGAAGTTTTATATGACTCCAGCTCAAAAGATTGTGCAGAAGTTGAAAATGAGAGGCTTGCCAACTCTCAACATCAGTCTCGCCCAAAACAGTGCAGAGTATTCTTATAGAAAATCAAAATCAATTGTGTTCTTTTTCTCTTTGAAATACCGGATGATATCTGACGAAGTCATTAAGTGGGTACTTCTAAGCTAAAGAAAGAGCTTTTGAGGTTGGGGTTAGAGAAAGAGTGGTAATACAGTTATGTAACTATTAAAGAGGGGGAGGGAGGTTTTGTGGAGGGGCCGCAGAAGTTTCTCGTGATGAGTCGGAACAACAGTGTCCGCATTATAGCAGCGGGGTGCAAAGTGAAGCCACAAAAGTGCAAAGATTCAAACTAAGATGAATAAACAAAAATTTAAAATTTTAAAAAGCATTATAACAAAACAATTATCTGTTGCTTTGTGTCAAAAAGAGTTAAAGGGTCGGCAATTTTTTCAGCACTTTCACCAGAGTATCTGGTTTCCTAAAATAAGCTGCTGGGAC
>JZLH01S0124439.1:29126-43904 GCA_001188425.1 Eucidaris tribuloides
GAGAGATCCTACCAAAATTTCATTTGCACGCGCATATTGCCATCTTGAGTCCATTTCATGGTAGTAAATGTAATTGTTTTTTTTTAAATCAAAAGGCATGCATAGTAAAATTCAGACATTTTCTCTGTTTATAATGACACCTCAGGCGTAAAAAATAATCATGTATGCCAGAGATATCAAGTAAAATTAAAAACATGCCTGTTTAGCGTGATATTAGAATGAATAAATTTTGAGAACTGGAAAGCGAGCAGAAACAAGAAGGTTCACGCACGGCTGACTTTCAGTATAATTCTTGCTCGGGACACAACACATAGGCTGCCGAATCATGTCGCAGGGTAATTTTCTGTTGCTTGGCTGCCCAAATCCAGAACAACAGGGTAATGCATGCATTTTTTGGGAAGCATTTTGAAAATCAAGGCATCCATTTCATAATTGGCTTTTCTCACATGATGCAAACGGCTTATTTTTTCACAAATGTGGTAATCAATAGACGCAAGATAAAATCAGCATTTTCAATGAGGCGTTCAATGTCGAGTTAATACTCCAGAATACATTCAAGCTGAAAGTTTGAATTTCAAATTTTGTTTCGTGCAAATGAATTGTTATACCGTGTCCGCTTCTGATTGTCTTTGCTCAGATCATGCGTGGGAATGGAAATCTTCTGCTAACTGGTATCAATTAAAAGAAGAGCAAAACATGCTTTCCAACTATGTCGATTTTTTGTCAAAATGTGTATGAACATATAAAAATATCATTCAAAACCAATCTCGGTTTCCCTTTTCTGGGACACAACTGTATAATAGGCACCTGCGTTGTAACTATTGTACTTGGAGATTTGAACCAATCACGCAAATAAAGCATACTGCCATAACCTGGCCAAAGAGGATTAACCCTGGGCCCCTCCCCCGCTTCTTCAGGTGGGTAGGCAGCATGCGTGTCAGCCACTTTTGTCGGGTGGGGGGCTTTCTACTTGGCTTCTTAATGAGTGAAATTCGCATCAAGATATGAAATAGGTTTTTTTTGTCCGCGCAGAATTTATGGCTAATTTACGCAAGAAAGGTTGTAATAAGGTAAAATATGCTTCAAAATGCCAAGGAAAATACCCCAGGTATGGGTGTGAAAAAAAAATTAGCACCATTAGCCAAGGTGGGGTGTTTTTTGAAAGTCTATATGTTAGTCACTGCCTGCTCCGAAATTAGTGGAAGGCGGGAGCCAGGAGGGGCTACAATTTTAGCACATAGAAAGTTAAAAGTGATTAGGCTAACATTTGTGGAGCTTCATTAAAAAAATTATAAAATCTTTGATATCTGAACTACATAGTAGTGTTCAAATGGACATATTAGATACAAAAGTGTTGGAAAGGTTTATGGCTGCCACTGGCAAGATCGCTTGAATAAACAATTTACACTCCGGTGGGCCGATAAGCAGTAATCCTGTGGGAGGAAATGGGGCAGGAGTAATCTGGCTCAAGTTTAGTGCTTAATAGAAAATTCCAGCTTTTTTAAAGCTACTACAATTTTTTCAGGCTTCATTTTTAAACCTTCATCAAAGCACACGTGAGAGCAATGGGATGATTATGTCAGGCCCACATTTTTTTTAAACTGAATTGTTCGCACTATGGCTTAACATCAAAAGCTTCAAATGTAATTCAGTGAATGCAGCAAATAATGCAGGTGAAATGTGGAAGTAATGTATCTCAATAGTCATCGCTCACTCAGGATGGCAGCTCAGGTGACAGGAGACATGGGCGTGGCCATCAGTGATGTCATCAAGACGGGCGTGCACTGCGAGCTTTGTGTCAACTCCTCTTCACCTCAACGGGTCCACATCACTTTGACGTGGCTCCAACAAGATTACTCGCTCAAAGAATCAATCAAACCAAACAGAAAAACAGCAACGTCTATTGCGTTTAGGTACCAGCCTGATACACGCTACTCTTTAATTGGTCCTCACATAGCCGACCGTAAGCAGGTAGGGTTACTTTTTGGTATTTGATGACAGTAAATGGTACCCTGGGGTACCGAATCTAGAAATCCCGGCACAGTTGTGTGTTGAAAATTATTATTTTTTTTTTTAGCACTGTACCCTGTGGTTACAAGTTGTGTAAAAGTCATGTTGAAGTGTGAAAATAACAATTGTTGTAGCTTCATTTTCACTCCACTTTGCGGGCAAGTGTATCATCTCTGCATCATAACCACTGCATCTCAGTGATCATTCTGCAAGAAAATACATTTTTTGGAGCACAAAGAGAGGCTACTTCACAACATGGTACATCAGGCTGGCAACATACCCGCGGGTATACGTGTGTGCTTCAGCTCGTGTTATCTTGATCCAGGCATGATATTCTTCCGATTAAATGCTGATTCAGATTTTTTTTTGGGGGGGGGGGAGGGAAGGGCATGTATTTTTTTCCCATGATGTTTAGTATCATATATTTGATAGTTTCTTTTTTTTTTTAATTAAACACATGCAGACTTATCTTGAAAGTTACTCTACATTGTAATTATAATATTTAGCCTGCAAAAAACCATGGGGTGTTGGCCCCCTTACGCCTCCATCAAGGGTTTTCTTATTAAATCCTAGCACCATGTCACAAGAATCGCCCCGTCATGGACGCACACGTCTTGGCTTAATTTTCTGATTTCTATTTCTCCTAAGGGGATGTCAATGCCTGGCAACCCCTAGTTCTTTAAACGCGCAGCCACAAAAATTTGTGAGAAGTAATCAAAAAACAGCGCCATGGTGATAGCCTCCAAGAAGATGTTCATCACTGTGACTGTGGTGGTCGCCATGGAGATAGCCTCCAAGAAGATGTTCATCACTGTGACTGTGGTGGTCACCATGGTGATATCCCCCAAGGAGATGTTCATCACTGTGACTGTGGTGGTCCCCATGGTGATAGTCTCCAAGGAGATGTTCATCACTGTGACTGTGGTGGTCACCATGGTGATAGTCTCCAAGATGATATGTGTCACGATCATCTTGATTTTCATGTGGTAAATGTTCTATTTTGTATACGCTATGTGTGTGTTGGTAAGTATGAGGTACAATATCACTGCCATCATGGTGATAATGAGTGTGATTGTGTTCGTGCTCATCCACTTTTGTGATGTTGTAATGATGGTTGTCACCATGGTGATGGTCTTGATAATGATGTTCATCACTGTGACTGTGGTGGTCGCCATGGTGATAGTCTCCAAGTAGATGTTCATCACTGTGACTGTGGTGGTCACCATGGTGATAGCCTCCAAGGAGATGTTCATCACTGTGACTGTGGTGGTCGCCATGGTGATAGCCTCCAAGAAGATGTTCATCACTGTGACTGTGGTGGTCACCATGGTGATAGTTTCTTAGGAGATGTTCATCACTGTGACTGTGGTGGTCACCATGGTGATAGCCTCCAAGGAGATGTTCATCACTGTGACTGTGGTGGTCGCCATGGTGATAGCCTTCAAGAAGATGTTCATCACTGTGACTGTGGTGGTCGCCATGGTGATAGTTTCTTAGGAGATGTTCATCACTGTGACTGTGGTGGTCACCATGGTGATAGTCTCCAAGAAGATGCTCATCACTGTGACTATGGTGGTCGTCATGGTGATAGTCTCCAAGATGATATGTGTCACTATCATCTTGATTCTCATGTGGTAGATGGTCTATTTTGTACACGCTATGGGTGTGTTGGTAACTATGAGGTACAATATCACTGCCATCATGGTGATAATGAGTGTGATTGTGTTCATGTTCATCCACTTTAGTGATGTTGTAATGATGGTGGTTGCCATGGTGATAATCTCCAAGATGATGTTCATGACTGCCACTGTGATGGTCGCCATGGTGATAGTCTCCAAGATGATAAGTGTCATGATATTGATTTTCATGTGGTAGATGGTCTATTTTGTACATGCTATGGGTGTGTTGGTAAGTATGAGGTACAATATCACTGCCATCATGGTGATAATGAGTGTGATTGTGTTCATGCTCATCCACTTTTGTGATGTTGTAATGGTGGTTGCCATGATGATGGTCTTGATAATGATGTTCATCACTGTGACTGTGGTGGTCGCCATGGTGATAGCCTCCTAGGAGATGTTCATCACTGTGACTGTGGTGGTCGCCATGGTGATAGTCTCCAAGAAGATGTTCATCACTGTGACTGTGGTGGTCGCCATGGTGATATCCAGCAAGAAGATGTTCATCACTGTGACTGTGGTGGCCATCATGATAATAGTCTTGTAGATGATCACTGTGCCACCTCTCTGCTCTCAAAGCTTCCCTTTCATGGCTTGCAGACATCCACTCCCTGTCGGCTGTCTTGAAGCTCCAAAGAAAAGATGAATCACCGTGCCCATGTTCAGAGTGAAGTCTGGAGGGGTCCTTCAGCACCATCTCGTATTTATCCTTGATGCACAGATGTAGCTGGATCTCTTTGGGAGCAGTTTCCCCTGCCAGCAAACTGATGTTAAACTGAGTTGGTCTGAACAACAGTTGAGATGGGGAGAGTTGTTTCATATCTGTGGTAGACGGCAGAGTGGAGGACACGCCCACACCAACACCAAGAGCTTCAACCTTGACCTGTAAGATTAGACAAGATAAGATAAGGTAAGATAAGTTAAGGCACGATGAGATAAGATAAGGTAAGATAAGTTAAGGTACGATGAAATAAGATAAGATAAGATAAGATAAGATAAGATGAGATAAGATAAGATTAAAGTGATAAGCTAACATTGTGGATCTTCAATTTAAAAAATTGTCAAACTTTGATATCTGAGCTACATAGCAGTGTTTGAACGGACAAATAAACACTGTAGAATACAAAAGTTTGGAAATTTATGTTGCTACTGGCAAGATATGAATCAATAAACAATTAATACTAGGTGCGAGTAGAAAATAGCCTAGATCTACACACAGTAAGTCTATGGGAGGAAATGGGCAGGTGAATCCGGTTAACTTAGGATTTTCACTCTTTTAAAGCAGTAAATAATCATTTTGAAATACAATTTTTTTAGGGCTTCATTTGTAGACCTTATCAAAGACATTGGTAGCATGGGGAATCATGTAGCTCAGACTTTTTAACTGTGTTAAATGTTAGCCAGTGGCTTTAAGTTAATTTACTTACGATAAGTTGAAATAACTGAAGTGATGTTGATCAAGTTGTTTTGAGATGAGATGATATAAGATTAGATACGATTAGGTAAGAAGAGCCCAGATAGGATTAGATAAGATAAATTTTATAGTCTTTGAAGCACAAGCTACAAAGAAATGTGACACATAAGATTAATGTACATACAACGCATCAACTCGTAACAAAGCGTGACAAATCACATCTAATCATGCTCAACCTTGGACAATACCAAAGAGGGCATATCCAGCAATTATTTGAGCCTTTGAGAAATGCCATTGAATGGTATCCAAATGTCAAATTTTAGAGAAGTAAACCAAAATTCCATGATCAGCTACGGATGACCAATTGTGGAGATCCTATGGACTGCACGACAGAGGGAACAAGACACAAGCACGCACATACCTTTGCAGGTTGAGGTTTGCTGCTCGTAGATATTTCACGAATGACTCTTTGTCCTGTTGGAGCGTCCGACTCCTGGACACACAATAATGTGAAAAAATACGGACAGCTGTTAACAACATCTTCCAGACCACAAGAAAATGACAAAAAAATTAGTATCATTAAAGTTATTAACTTCATTGTTGTTGCATACATGTCTATGCCACAATTATTGTAGATTTTGACTGGTAGATTTCACATTTAAATAATGTAATTGAGGGAAAATGAAAGTACTAAGATGTATTTCAGGGCTGCCAACTCTCATGCAATATGCATGAGACTCACGCATTTTGGCCCTTTCTCATGCCAATCTTTTGTTTGATTTTTCATGCATTTCTATGTGATCGTGCGCATTTGGACCCTTCGGTTATATCATTGTGGCTATGGAGTCTCACACATTTCTTCACAGAGATGGCAACGTCTGGTATTTGAAAGACTTGATCAGAAATACCATGAGATTTTTTCACATTCCACATCTGTGTTCTGCATGGACCTTACATGTATTATGTTTTTACATGACATGCAATTCTTTGAGTACGTGTTTGCTGGAAAGACCTAAAAGAGAGGTGAAAGGATGCGGCCACTTAGCCAGTAATTTTTTGGACTACTGCGGGGTGGGGGGGGGGGGGGGGGATTATGAAAACGGTTCAATACCTAAATTTAGCATGCATGCACAACCATACTCACTCAAACCCCTGAACATCACAACAGATAATTTACTATGCCCTTAAACTATTTTGGGGAGGGCCTGGAGAGGATTTCGCCCCACCCCCTCCCCCTTAAATCACGTACAAATTCAAGGAAACTGTGTAGAATTTGAAGTCCCAAGATAGTGAGATGATTGGTTGATTCTTTGATTCCCTGCTTTTGTAACTTTGACAAACATTTCCTGTGATTGTACATCTTAACTCTGTTTATCATTACTTCTCAAATTTTTGTGCTGCCATTTAAGAACTAGGGTTGCCGGCATGACATCCCCTTAGAAAAAAAGAATCAGAAAAGTAGCCAAGGGTGTGGTCCATGAGGGGATTCTTGTGCATGGCTGCTAGGATTAAAAGAAAAGCCCTGATGGAGGGTCAAGGGGTAACATCCCTACGGGTGTTTTGCATGGTAAATATATAATAACATGTAAGTAACTTTCAAGATAAGTCTGCATGTGTTTAATAAAAAAAAAAAAAAAAAACTACTCAAATATATATACTAAACATATGGGAAAAATACATGCCCTTCCCTCCCCCCAAAAAATCTGAATTCAGATTTAAATCGGAAGAATATCATGCCTGGATCAAAGATAACACCGAAGTGATGCACCACGTGTTACCTCGGGGTACCACGTTGTGAAGCACCCTCTTGTGTCCAAAAATGTATTTTCTGCAGTTATGATCACTGAGATCAGTGGTTATGATGCAGAGGCTGTGCAATTGCGCAAAAAAAAAGATATAAACTTGTAAAAAGTAGGGTGAAAATGAACCTGAAGTTGCTATTTTCACACTTCAAACACAACTTTTACACAATTTTGTCACCCAGGGCACAGTGCTAAAAAAAAAAAAAAAATCAACAAAATGGCAGATTTCTAGTTGATACCCCAAGGTACCATTTATGTCATCAAATACAAAAGTAACCCTACCTGTACGGTCAGTATGTGAGGACCAATAACAGAGTAGGTGTATGGCTGGCTACTAAAAGCAAACAGTTGCCGCTGTTTCTGTGGCGTGACGATTCTAAGTGAATAATCTTGCTGGGGCGCGTCAAAGGCGAGTGACCCGTTGAGGTTGAAAGAGGAGTTGAACGAAACTTGCAATGCCACGCCCGTCTTGATGACATCATTGATGGCCACACCCATGTCTCCTGTCACCTGAGCAGCCATCCTGAGTGAGGGTGATATGAGATACATTACTTCCAATTTCACTGAATTACATGAAGCTTTTTGATGTTTAAAGCCATAGGCGAACAATTCAGTTTAAAAAAATGTGGGCTACATAATCATCCATGCTCTTAGTGTCTTTGATAAGGTTTAAAAATGAAGCCGTGAAAAAATTGTAGTGCTTTAAAAAAGTGAAAATCTATAAGCACTCATATTAACCGGATTCACCTGCCCATTTCCTCCCATAGACTTACAGCTATCCACAACCGGAGTGTTAATTTTGTATTCAAGCATATCTTGCTAGTGGCAGCATAACTTTCCAAACTTTTGCATTTATTTGTCCATTTGAACACTACTATGTAGTTCAGATATCAAAGTTTGATAATTTTTTTTAATTGAAGCTCCACAATGTTACCATATTACTTTAACTTTCTATGTGCTAAAATTGTTAGCCTCCTGGCTCCCCACTCACTATATTCGGGGCAGGCCAGTGCTTACATATAGACTTTCAAAAACATCCCCACCTCGGGTAATGGTCTAATTTCTTTTTACCCCTATCTGGGGTATTTTCCTTGGCATTTTTGAAGATATTTTTAACCTTATTTCACCTTTCTTGGTAGATCAGCATAAATTCTGGTAAAAAAAAACCTATTTCAATATTAATTCTTGATGGTATTTCACTCTAGAAGCCAAGTAGAAAATGCCCCAACCCGAAAAATGGCACACACATGCTGCCTACCCAACCTAGGAAGGGGGGGGGAGGGGGACCCAGGGTTATCCTATTGGCAGGTATGGCAGTATGCTTTATTCGCTGATTGGTTCAAATCTCCAAGTACAATAGTTACAACGAGTGATAATGCAGCTTAATCTGTTCTTGAGTGCAATGAACATGTCATTTTTACATTTTACTTATCAAAGGGCCAGGTCTTGTTGTTAATTAGAAGAAAAACGTGGTTTTGAACTTAATGTTTATAAAATACCATGATGGCAAGTTGAGATGAGTGTAAAACACATGAAGAGTTTAAGTAATGCACTGAAATGAAACATCTTTATGTGCCACACACCAACTTAGTTAAGCATTTTATTTTATTACATATCTTAAATATTTAACCAATAGTTTTAAACCATAGCATTCATCACAGAGAGCTTTAACCCGTTGGAGATGATTTGATTTCACTATAACACGCATTTTCCATTGACTCCAACACAAGTTAACTCGTACTCAGTCTTCAACGGGATAAAATGATGTTAAATCAAATAACCTTCTTGGCAGTGTTTTCATATTATTGGGATTAGACCACTCAAATTACAATCAAACCAATATCATACATTCAGTCTTACCGTGGATTAAAAACACCGTCCAGGCCAACATTCTGTACTCTCCTGTTGTTGCGCAAAACGTCTGTGAGGGGAGGCTCAAGGGAAAGGCTACCCGATACATTGATATCTACAATGGCAGCGCTGGATAACTTCACAGTCAGGGGTATTCCGAGAGCTGTCGGAATCTGTAGGACGCCCTCGCTCAGTGTTGTTGCCTTCTGGAAGGACACCTCACGATGTGTCAAAAGCTGCTCCAGTCGTGCAACAGCGGACTCGTCTGTGATATATGAAATGACATTGTCAGCATGACTTTGAAAACTGAACAGATTTTTGCAGCATTCCTTCTGAACTTGTACATATAAATTGACCTTTAAAACAAGTTCATAGACTTATAACCTTGACCCTTGACCCATACGGATAGATAAAATTATTCATAATTTGAAATCAGAGCTATATTCACAAAATAAAAATGATAATGGGTATTACTATACATTTGTATCTGATGTTACAGTTACAAAACAACAATTTGGGATGACGTTCATTGACCTTTGACCATAACCTTTGCAAATAATTATTTTCCATGTGTCATCAAACCTATTCTCTTAATAAAATTAAAAATGCACACTCCTAGCTGACATTATGAACAGAAAATAGTATAATGGGACAAAGTCATGTCCCTTTTTCCCTTGATCTTTCACCAATTTGACTGAACACTAGCTTGAACTTTATCACTAAATGCATATCAATAATGAGCAGCCCTAAGTTAAGCTATAGGTAGAAAATTGCATTTTGAGATACAGTTTGTTGACCTTTGACCTTTGACCCTTGATGGATCTGGCCCAAAATCTATTATCACCCAATGTTTCATTAAAATCTTTGATCAGCAAGATGGAATCAAATGCACACCTAAAGGTTTCATGTACCAAGATGGTGTTTATGACATACTGTATGCTCCGTTGACACTTGCTCGGGCAAATTACTTCATACACTAACCCTAACCTCAACCCTAACTCAACACGTACCTTTTACCTTATTCTGAACTGGAAACCAATGGCAACCCTAGCCCTGACCCTTTGTCCTCTGAAATATTGTCACCGCAGTAACTGTCGCCAAAGCAAATGTTGGTGCTCCTTTCGGACTGATTAGAATGACAAGCTTTTCAACTCATCAAACTCTCTCACTCCCTCAATCCCCACCCCCAAAATAGAACATCCTGATGAAAGCTAGATGTGTTTCTACACTATGGTGATCATGCATTGAATATGGTATTTTGCTGGCTAAACAGGTAAGAATATACAGGTGCATGTTGTATTTACCTCCACCAAGAAGATTTAGTATTGTGTTTGGGTCAGCTGATAGTCCTCTAATCTCATTACCAAAAGCCTTCAAGTAAACACTGACAGCTGGGTCATATTCTTCCCTTGGATGTATACCAAGCTGAAGAAATACAAATAATTAAAAAAAAAAATACAAAGAAGATATAACCAAAATGAAAATTGAGGTGACTGATGATTGGAAACCATACATTGCCAATTTGCATGAAGATCAGTAGGAAAAAATGTTGTGCCACCTCAAAGTAAAAGAGTGGTGGGGATCACTGGAACTAAAGGTGGACCGTCTGGACTAGATTTGTTGGTCTCTGGAATGGCAAAAATATGAAATTGTAATGATCTGACAGAGATTTATGAAAAGTTATTTGCAATGAAACAGATTTTTAAGGCTGAAAATGATGGTCATTACCCCTACCATACAATGAAATGCTCCCTCCGCCCCTAGAAAGGAGGCGTGTGACCAGCAGAGGGCCAGTAGTTCTTTTCCTGATCAAAGTGTCTCGATTCTTGCTGCAAAAACTTATCAGATTGATAGAAGCTTCATCCACACAGTTTCTACATGTAGGGTCTGGAACAGTCTCCCAGACAATGTTGTTGCAACATACAGTGTATTTCTATTGAAGGTAGTTTTCCGGAATGAACCAGCTAATGAAGGAGAAGATCTCAATAGAAACAGACCTTCTCCGCCATTATCCGTCTTTTAGCGGGGAAAGTTTTGCCGGTATTTATACTGCTTCTTGCAGGATAATAGCGGAGAAAGATACCGTAAGACATCAATAGAAACAGACCTTCTCCGCTATTTTCCGTCTTTTGCTGGTGAGAAACCGGAAATAAACAAAACCACGTGATCGGAATACACCACCCCTGGCTGCAGCATGCGTGTGTTTGATTGAGCATAAATTTGACCTTGGTTATCCCACAATACCTTGCGGCAACCCACGTCAACGGACTCTTAGCCAGTAATCGTACGATCCCGTTAGGATCGATCATGCTTTCCGGAAAACGCAATCCAATAGAAACAGACCTTCTCCGCTATTAGCAGGTTAAATTTTATACAGATAAATACGGTAGGCTCAATAGAAACACGCTGAAAGTTTCATACAGGGCTCAAGTCTTTTAAGAGCCGTGTATACAGGTTTCTTTTGGAAACTAGCTGTTCATAAATCGAGCCCCTCATTTCCCCCCGTGATAATTTTAATGAGTTTAATGAGGGAACCATTTGATTGGCCTTTTGGATCCTTCACGTTTTGGTTGGCTATTGTTCATATTTGCATCCTATATACAAAAAAAAGAATTGATATTGAGTGCCCCAACACTTACCCTACCTCGCCACACATATGAAAGCTACTCAAGTAACTTAACCCACCTGTGCATCGGTATTGTCACCCCACGAATCAATAGGGCTATTTCCGTTCCCAGTCATGAACCTGTCAAACAGCTTCTGCAGTCCTTCAGCCGCTGAAACCTGCCTCCATCGCGTTCAGGCTGTATCCAAGGAGATGGGCGTTGAACTTGGCCGCACCACCGACAGGATAAGGTGATTCTGGCCTCATGATGTATTTCAAGTTGGCAAATGCTCCAAATCTATCTGCGATTGTTATAAGAGAAAGAGTAACACTCTTAACTCTTTTAGTGCTGACAGTGTAAACAAGTAAAAATTTGCACAGACATTCAAAGGAGTTAAGTTCATTTTTAAACAGTTTTTTAATGAAAAACAATTTGTAGCTATCTCTGTATCTTTCTCTCAGTGCTATATCCGGAAATGCGATCATGGTGTGTCACAAATCTCTGTTTCTTGTGCACTAAATGAGCTCCCATTCTTGATGACTGTTACCTGTTTCTGTAATGCATGCATCTAGACTGGCAATCAATTTATCCATCTCTTTCTGCTATCCCTCTTTGCCTCTAACTTTCCTGTCCATTCTAGATTTTCCAGACTAAATTTGTACACGAATTGTAATTTTATAGAAAACTATGGATCAAGGCAAGAATTTCACTCAGTTAGGTCTAGGTCCAGATATGGGTATCATAAATCTTTTGGCAGATTTAGGATTAACAATATTGGAGGAATTCTTACCAGAGGAAAATCCTGTCTTGTAGCTCTTTGAGTACTGAATACCCAGGTCAGCAGGATGAACATTAGACAAGATAAATTTGGCTGCTTTTGATCTGGAAAAGGGGGAAAAAACAAACAAAGCTGATATGCAGGGTATATAAGTCCTCAAATCAAGTCTCTTGCAGCACAGACAAAGAAAATCATTTAGGAAACTGACAATATGAGAGGAATTAAAATGTGGATTTCTGTAATGAATGACAATGCATACAATCTATTGCCAAAACATGTTTCTGCAGCCATTTCTATCAATAATAGACACACTACTACTGCTATGTCTACCATGCCTTGATCTGTATCGAGTCACCGCACACAAAAGCACTTCTCATGCATCTAGATGCATTACTACCTACACCACCACCATACACCACAACACACAACCACCATCACACATCACCATACACCACGACACACCACCACCATCACACACAACCATACACCACGACACACAACCACCATCACACACAACCATTCACCACGACACAACCACCATCACGAATCACCATACAACCTTTAAACCATAGATAAAATTATACAAATATTATTTCTAGTTTAACTTCTACTCCATCTGCATCTTCAACTTTGACTAATACCATTCCAATAATTACATTTAAACTACTAACACAACTACTGTATACACTATTTATTTCGCATACATGATATTTTGTGACTTTCCTTCAAGACGGGAAATTCACGAGAGTTTATTTCTGCTAGTTTATTACATTTTCATTTACTTTGTAAAGGTATATCAGGAAAAAAATTTGCGGTTGCTTAGTCTCGAAATTTGCGAAAAAAATAGAACCACCGCGGAATATTGAGCGTAATTTCACTACTGTACTGCCACATGCCACACCACCACCACCACTACAACTGCATTACATTAATTCTAATTCTGCAGCTACTACCATTATTGATACTACCGTTAAATATCCCTCTAAATAATTTATGCTAAGAGAGTGACAAACCCTTGTGTCTCAAAAAAAAAATTCATGGAATTGTTGCACCTCACAATGTAAAAGCAACATTAAATTGATCAAAAACTGTTCAAAATGCCATACCATATTTTCAACTATTCAGGAGTAGAAATCACTATTCAGGAGTAGAAATCACTATACAGTGCGTATCAAAAAAAACGGGACAGTTTTGCAAAGTCTGTCAAAATTTTGTTTCAAATTATGATGTCTATATTTTGATGTTAATAGATGCTCTGAAGTCTTATCTTTCAAATGCCATAAAAAAAAAAATTCGTTCATGCATGAGCGAACACGGAACGTTTTTGTCGGGGGTTCAAAAAAAGGTTTGCGCCAAAATGGCAGAAAATGAGAAATATGATCATCAGACTTCCTCTTAACCTTTTCATTATCTTTGCCATTATTTTCGATTGTAAATGATTTTTGAAAGCAAAATTCGAAAGGAATGGCAAAGATAATGAAAAAGTTAAGAGGAATTCTGCAGGGGCGTAGCTTCGGGGTAGGGGTGGGAGCCTGGGGGCACATGCCCCCCACAAATTTTGTGTGCCCCACCCCCAAAAAAAATATCACCGGGAAAAATTGTTGACCTGGGATTTGGAAGAAAAAAAACTCCTCCCCCCATATCCCCTAAACCCCACCCCCCCACTCCCCCCCCCTGGCTGAGCGATATTTTGGCTACTGGCTTGGCTGGTAAAAATGTGACCTGGGATTTGGAGAAAAATAAATTTTCGTCACTACCCCCAAACCCCCTCCCCCACTCCCCGCCCCCCCCACCTTGGTGCTGGGGTGAACGGACAAATAAAATAACCTAGATTTGTACCCCCCTACAAAATTTCAAGGGCCCCCAGTACCCCCAGCTGAAAAAAAATCCTAGCTACGCAGCGTGAAAGTCTGCTGAATAGCAAAAAGTCTGATGATCATATTTCTCATTTTCTGCAATTTTGGCGCAAGCCTTTTTTTTGAACCCCCGACAAAAACATTCCGTGTTCACTCAAGCATGAACGAAACTTATTTTTTTCAATGTCATTTGAAAGATAAGACTTCAGAGCATCTATTAACATCAAAATATAGACATCATAATTTGAAACAAAATTTTGAAGGACTTTTCAAAACTGTCCCTTTTTTTTGATACGCACTGTATAGTTTACATAACCTAGGGTAAATTTATTGTGATGAGCTTTCTACAAAAGTCTAGAAAAGAGTCTCTGTTTCATAAAGAACACAATTTTTGATTGGGAGTATGAATGAAGAAAGTAATCATTCTGTGTATACTTTTTTTCAACAGAAAACATAAATGTATGGGATTATATTCCCTTCACAGTCAACCACATGAAATTGTTCATATATCTCAGTGAACAATAATGTCATATAGCAGCAAGCCCAACCTAGCTGTTAAATGTAAATGACATGACTGGGATAGTCCTTAACATTAGGTTAAATCTTGTAGTCAAACATTGACTCATTCTAAAATAACTAATGTCCATATCCCTCGTGGCAGGCAAACCTTCTATATCGATTGGGGCTCGATAGAATTGAAATACTAGTATGCTTGATTCCTCTCAAGTAAACAAATTAGAGACAAATCCTTCCAGCTGGGAGATCTACTCCAGCTGGTGTAT
>JZLH01S0124439.1:43938-73401 GCA_001188425.1 Eucidaris tribuloides
CCCTGTGTTAACTCTATGGGATTTTCAGAATCTCGGTGGCAACGGGTTAAGTAAACAAATTTAAAATAAATCCTTCCAGCCAGGAAATTCACTCCAGCTGGTGTATAGACTGGCATATCTTTCAACCAGTTTGGTTATAGAGGTAGTTCTTATTTTTCCCACTTATGTCACTGCCCTTATGTAACAAGCATGATACCAAGTAGTGGTCCTATTACTCCTTTTTTACATATCAAAAATGGAACAAAGACATACACGTTTCGAGGGATTTGTAGACTGTGTATGCTGAGGGCCTTGAAGTGAGAATAGACAAAGCTGGCCACCTGATGACTAGTCTCCGTGTCCAGGCTGCTGCCCAAAACCTGCAGGATGGCAATGTCAGGCTTGGTGTCCATGATCACGACGAACGCTGCGATACGAACCTCGGGGCTGTTTTCAGGGTTGCTGAACACTGGCATCAACATTTGGATGATCTAGAGTATAAGGGCCAAAAATGGATAATAATATATAAATGCATGCATGTGTGTCAGACCCTGCAAACCTTGGACAGTAATAACAGAACAAGGTATGAAAACATTTGGTCTCACCCAGGTAGACACACATAACCAAAAATCTGGGGAGAATCTATCAATGATTGACATAAAAGTATTCATGGAAAAATGATATAATACAGTTCACCACTGTCATCCATATTTTTTTAATAAAAGGGCACTATCTGTGGTGCGAAAACTGTAATAATCAAGTTAAACTAACACATGACATATACTTTTGACTCTTAATGTGCTGCAGTCGCAGATCTGTGACACATAATACACATAAAGGCCATAGGGGTTGAAATCATCTGGCACGTTAAGAGTTACAGGAATTAATCATGATGTATTTGGGGGAGATTTGCATTGATTGCAAAATTATTGCGATTTATGTTGACAGGGGCTGGCGTCCATCTATTCCCTCACCCTCCCAGATACAGTAAAATTCAACACTTACAAATTTTCGGGACTTACTCCTGGTGAGCCTTCTAAGGGCATAGATGGCCTGAGCCCTGGTCTCTGGGTTGATAATTTCCTCCATGATGTCTTGGACGTGATGCTCCTGACCAGGGAGACCGGCATTACCGAGGGCCTTCAAGTAGATCCTCTTCTCCCACTTTACTAACTTACTACCCTCCCCCCCCCAAAAAAAATCAACTAACCAAGTAACAAGCTAACAAGCTATTACTAACAAACTAAGTAACTATCCAACTATTAACAAGCTAACTTACTACCTAACTTGTTTGTTAACTACTTACTAAATATCTAACAAAAACACTGTGATTTATGTTCACTTGTTAACTACTAACTAATAACTTTCTAACAAAGTTACTGTGATTTATCTTGTTAACTTCTTAACTACTAACTAATTAACTAACAAAGTTATTGTGATTTCTGTTGACAGGGCTGGCATCCATTCCCCCCTCATTCACCCTCCCTGGATAAATTCAAATTCAACACTTACAAATTTTCGCGACTGACTTCTGGTGAGCCTCCTCAGGGCGTAGATGGCCTGAGCCCTGGTCTCTGGGTTGAATGTGGGTTCCTCTATGATGTCTTGAAGGCGCTGTGCCTGGCCAGGGAGACCGGCATTACCGAGGGCCTTCAAGTAGATCCTCTTCTCCCACTTGGGATGCTGGCTGGTCGTCCCGTTCATCAGGAGCTGAAGTTTTAGATTCAGATTCAGATTCAGATTCAGATTTATTGTCCATGATACTACAGTGCGTATCAAAAAAAACGGGACAGTTTTTGAAAAAGTCCATCAAAATTTTATTTCAAAATATGATGTCCACATTTGATGTTAATAGATGCTCTGAAGTCTTATCTTTCAAATGCCATTAAAAAAAATAAGTTTCGTTCTCAATGCGAGCGAACACGGAACGTTTCGGGGGGTTCAAAAAAGGACTTGCGCCAAAATGGCGAGAAAATGAGAAATATGATGCATCAGACTTCTTCTATTCAGCAGACTTCCAGTGGCATAGATAGGAGATTTTTTTTTCAGCTAGGGGGTACTGGGGGCCCTTGAAAATTTGTAGGGGGCACCATAGTCCTAGCGTTAATTTTTTTTTACTGTTCACCACAGCCGGGGGGGGGGGGGGGGGTGGTAGATGGTGGTTGTAATGACGGGTAAAATTTATTTTTCTCCAAATCCCAGTGTCCACATTTTTTTATCCAGCACCTGCCAATAGCCAAAAAACTAGTTCAGGCGGGGGGGAGGGGGGGGCGGGGAGGGGGCAGGGGAGAATATGCGGGAAGGGCAGCTGGACCATATTTTTTTTTCCCTCCAAATTGGATGGTCAAAATTTTTTCCCGGTCATTACATTTTCAGAGGGGGGGCACGTGCCCCCCCAGCCCCCAGCCACAGACTTCCTCTTAACTTTTTCATTATCTTTGCCATTCCTTTCGAATTGTGCCTTCAAAAATCGTTTACAATCGAAAATAATGAAAAGGTTAAGAGGAAATCTGGTGATCGTATTTCTCATTTTCTGCCATTTTGGCGCAAGCCTTTTTTTTGAACCCCCGACAAAAACGTTTCGTGTTCGCTCAAGCATGAACGAAACCAATTTTTTTAATGGCATTTGAAAGATAAGACTTCAGAGCATCTACTAACATCAAAATAAAGACATCATAATTTGAAACAAAATTTTGACAGACTTTTCAAAACTGTCCCGTTTTTTTTGATACGCACTGTACATACAAATTTCATTTTCAAATTTCTGGTTTTACAGTATGTGGTGCACTTAGAATGATAACTTTTTGAAGACAACAAGCAGTTAGGGACCAATGAACCCCCCTCCCCTCATACTACTTTCCATGGTTTTATCGTCTAACTGTTGAATTAAACATGTCTGTTAAAGAATTTAAGAATTGTATAAGTTATTTGTGACCCGTCACCACAGTAGCCTGATAGAGTTGCAGAACCTAAAGGTAAGAAAGTGCCAAACATTGTCATTATGATATTTACTATGAAAGTGAAGTGTCTTTAAAAATCAAAAGTTTCATGAACTTCACATGTTGCAAAAGTTTGAATATTTACATTTTTCACCCAAAGTACTTTTCTTTCTATGTTTTAGGTTTCATAAGATGTGCGATATAATCAGGGTATTGTGGTGAGAGGTCACATTTAACATTTAACAGGCTAACAATGACCACAGTTTAAAAAATGTGAGCTACGTAATCCTCCGTGCCCTAAGTGTCTTTGATAAGGTTTAAATATAAAGCCCTGAAAATATTGTATTTCAAAATTATTATTCGATGCTTCAAAAAAGTGAAAATCGTAAGTTGACCGGATTCACCTGCCCATTTCCTCCCATAGACTTACTGTGTGTAGATCTAGGCTATTATGTACTCGGCCCGAGTAACAATTGTTTATTCATTCATATCTTGCAAGTGGCAGCATAAATTTCCAAACTCTTGTATTCTACGGTGTTTATTTGTCCATTCAAACACTACTTTGTAGCTCACATAGCAAAGTGTGACTATTTTTTAATTTGAAGCTCCACGATGTTAGCCTGTGTCTTTAAAAAAAAGTTTCCTCTGTCAAGGGCATTCTACCACAGAGAAGAAAAGAAATACTCTTAAAGGCACTGTATAACAATGTTTCCAGTTTAAAAAATCTGAGCAGTGTAAAACAATCATTAAGTGCTTTTAAAAAGTGAAAATCATTGAGAGACCATTCCAGCTTTTCTCCATAGACTGCTGTGTTGCAGAATTTCCTATCGCCCGATACAAAATTAATGTGCCAATTTGTATCTGCACATATTGTACTAGTGACAGCATAACTGTCCAAACTTTTGTGTTCTAGGGTGTTTATTTGTCCATTCAAACACTGTCAGATATGTCAGATAGCAAAGTTCGACAATTTTTTAAACGGGTCTTCCACAGTGTTACATAGTGTCTTTAACCCCCTGGGGATGACAGACTTGTACAGAAGACCAGTCCAATTCAATATTCTTGACCCGTCTTTCAAACTTACATCAAGATAATGCTCCACCGTTGCATCGTCACAGTACCACTGGTGTCCACTCCGGTCTCGCATGAGTTCCCCACATGTCTTGTGCAGTAGACCACCAAACGCTAACCAGCAGGTGCTGAACAGACTGGACTGCTCTTCAGGACTCCGGTCCTCGCACAGGGACTGGAACAAAATTAAAGAACAAAGTAGGGTATTCCCATACCTGCCAACCAGTACGGATTTTTCCAGGGCAGTTCTGTTCTTATTAAGGTTACTAGGCGGTGTGTTCAACAACAAAAACACAGTTACAATAAGATAGAACTCATGAATGTCCAAATACATTAAACTACTGAACAAATGCCTGGTTACTATAGTGAGTTCTTCACCAATTACGGGAATTGCCAATTAATTTGTAATGCGAAATGATCGTGTTTTCATATCACTGTGAGTGACGCGACCAAAAGCGTTTGTCTATTCACTGCTTTTTCTCTCATCCTCCCACAGTCTCTCTATCCTCTTCGGTTCAGTCTTTCTGTTTCACAATATTTTTCTTAATTCGCACTCTAATCCCTCATTTTCTTTTATTTATGTAGATCTTTTTATTGTTACGTAACCGCCTAATAACTGTTAATAAGTAACCAACTGCCAGGAAAAATCCGTACTGCTTGGCAGGTATGTATTCCCCATTTCATATCATAGGTTATACACAGAGCATGTTCTGATGTTGAATCATAGATCCAATATTTTATGAGCACAAACATTCAGCATTCACTTGTCAAAATTGATTGAAAAAGCAACAAGATTGGCATAAAAGAAAGGTATCTTCAGTTGTTTTTCCACATAATATGATTTTGATTCAAGCTTGTAAGATTTTCCCAAAGTTTTGTTTTCATTTGTCGTGATAACACATTAGGAAAAAGGGACTCAGTTTATTTAATCAAGGAAAAAAAGTTGAAGTTTAAAACCAATCTTTTTGTTCTTCATATGAAATAGGTGGCTTGGAACATTTAACAGTAAATGAACGTGCCTAACAAATTCATTTAAACACTGACAGCTGTTGGACTCCAGTCCTTAACACTCTCAGTTATATGTGACATTAAGTCTCCGCTTCCTCAACCTGCCCAATAGAATTACCTGGGTTCTCCAAACCGTGCTCCCTGGGGCTACAAACTACAGGAGCTGTTCACCCTTAACCCAATCCTTGATCTTACATAAAATCATTGACAGTGTTAGTGTTCATAAATAGTCTGACTGAAGCAAATTTCGATGAAGCAAATTTAATTTCTACTGATCTTGAACCATTTTTGACTAATGAGGCCATTTGTTTGTTATCTTGACACATAAATTAAACTTCAAATGAAATAAATCGACCCAGAAATACAGAAATTAATGTTCTGGAAACAGCACAAGACAGCTTTTTCCAAACAGAGGCACACAGAAGAGCTTCAGCTGTAGTATAGGCAGTAAACAATACCTTCTCTTGCCACTAATCCATCTTATCAGCAAAAAACCTTACTCTGTTGATACTGCCAAGAAAAGATCCTCCCATGTCAGTTAGCAAAATTGGGGTGTAGGCTGTAAGCGGAAAACTTCTGTCATGACATATTGAGTGTAGTAGTGAAAGAGTTAAACCCTTTGGACCAACTCACCATGACGTTGTCCACATATGACTCATTTGGATTGGTATGGAAGGCTAGCATACTCAGCACCTGAGCCGCTCGTTCACCAGAAATATCTCCGGAAGATAGTTTGGTCCTGATCAGCTCTACCGACTGGTCAGTGCCCATGAGGGGCAAGGTATCCTCCAGAATCTTCCTAAAGTGACAAGATGAATATTGACAAGAATCTGAAGAATTACTGACCTACTTATCACTCATTCACTCCACCAATCAATCCATCAATTCAGCAATATTTCTATGCGTAAATATCAATATCTATCTATCTATCTATTCTACAAATCTAACTTGATATTTATCTCAATCTTTATATACATGTCCATTTTCACATTCCATCAATAATTCTGTCTACTTATTTATCTTATATATATAAAAATAAATTTGCATGCAACCATCTATCTATCTATTTATCTAGATCTATCTATCTATCTATCTATCTATCTATCTATCTATCTATCTATCTATCTATCTATCTATCTATCTATCTATCTATTTTACATATCTAACCTTATATTTACCTTCATCTACATCATCAATCTTTTTCTATCTGTGTTTTCCCTCTTTCAATGTATTCATATCAACAAATAAGGAGTACTTACATGTTTAATAGAAAGAGCTATTCGGTCTCATATACTGTAAACATACCTCTTTCTGTCCTGCAGTTTTGTTTCTCCGTCGACCTTCTCTGCCTGCTGTTCATATATAACCTGGACTTCATCTCTACTCGCCTGGCGAAGTGTTTCAGTCAAGGTAATAAAATGTTCTGGGGCATCCTTTGATATGTGATCATCCTGCATACCATTGGAAATATTCTCCACAAGTGTCATTACCTATCAAACGAAATAAAGAAATTTGAAAATCATTGCATCCTACAAGAAATTAGAAACATCACTGGAAGGGATAAACATCTAGTATTGTCCTAAAAGGTTCTTGCAATGAAAAGTTGTTAGCATGGCAACATCTTGTCTGGCACATACAGGTTCTCACAAGAATTTATGCTAGAGGTCAAACAAAAAGCAAACCCATGCTCTAGACCATGACAACAATGGTTTTTTATGGTCTGCTGCACAGGTTTTTAATGTCTGTCATGAAGCATAAATTGTGGGAACCCTCTATATGTCTTGAATATTTACACCTCAACCCTATCAAACGATTCCATCACGGCAACAATTTCTCAGAACATTACAGCATGCAGGAAGTTCCCTAATCCTAACCTTAACACTATAATGAACTCAAAACCCAATGGGCAACCGTAACGCTATTCTAAACTCAAAAATCAATGACAACCATACCTCTATTCTAAACTCAAAACCCTGTGGCAACCATTGTGCTATTCTGACCTCAAAACACAATGACAACTGTAATGCTATTCTAAACTCAAAACCCGATGGAAAACCATGACACTATTCTAAACTCAAAACCCAATGGACAACCATGACGCTATTCTAAACTCAAAACCCAATGGGCAACCGTAACGCTATTCTAAGTTTAAAACCAAATGGGCAACTGTAACACTATTACGAACTCAAAACCAAATGGCAACCATAACGCTGTTCTAAACTCAAAACCAAATGGGCAACCGTAACGCTATTCTAAACTCAAAACCAAATGGCAATCATAACGCTGTTCTAAACTCAAAACCAAATGGGTAACCGTAACGCTATTCTAAACTCAAAACCAAATGGCAATCATAACGCTGTTCTAAACTCAAAACCAAATGGGCAACCGTAACACTATTCTAAACTCAAAACCCTGTGGCAACCGTAACATCATTCTGAACTCAAAACCCAATGGCTACCATAACACTATTCTGAACTCAAAACCCAACTCCAACTATGATGCTAATTTGAACTCCAACCCCAATGGCAACCGTAACGCTATTCTAACCCTCATAACCCAATGGGCAACAGTAATGCTATTCTTAACTCAAAACCCAATGACAACCATTCACGCTATTCTAAACTCAAAACCCAACGGGCAAATGTAACCCTATTCTAAACTCAAAACCCAACGGGCAAACGTAATACTATTCTAAACTCAAAACCCAATGGGCAAATGTGACCCTATTCTAAACTCAAAACCCAACAGGAACTGTGACCCTATTCTAAACTCAAAACCCGCTGGCAAACATTAACGCTATTCTAAACTCAAAACCCAATGGCAACCGTAATGCTATTCTAAACTCAAAACCCAATGACAACCATAATGCTATTCTAAACTCAAAACCCAATGGCAACCGTAATGCTATTCTAAACTCAAAACCCAATGACAACAATAATGCTATTCTAAACTCAAGAACCTGTGGCAATCCTAACCTTAAAGCTCAGTGACATGATCTGGAGAATAAAAAAATGCCTTTAGAACCAAACTGGTTGAAAGATAAACCAAATGTACACCAGCTGGAGTGCATGTCCTGGCTGGTAGGGTTTGTCTTGAGTTTGTTTATTGAAGGAGAATCAATCATGAACAGGCCAGCAGTTTAATTTTATCGGGGCACAATAGATTTAATTCCCATAGAAGGCTACACTACAAATTTGTCTGTTACAAGGCATACCGATGCACATTATTTTAAAATGAGTCAACTTTTGACTACAAATTTTTTACAGTAGAATCCCTGCATAGTTTACTTGATTCTAGAATAGTTTGTACCCCAAGATGAGGACTACCCCCAATCATGTCATTTACCTTTAACTCTACCGTCTTCCGAGGTATTGTCACTGAAGCAACTGTTGCCTGAGCAAATGTCAGGTCATTCAGTATGAATTTTCTTTTTTATTGCTCATAACCTGTTTACTTCACTCCACTAAGTTTATGCAAAAATATGATATACCCGACTTCAAAAACATGAACACTTACTAAATCAGATGTAGCATTTGTTTCTCCATCCGTGACCTGTGACCTTTCCTCAGGTTGGAATTCATACAGCAGACTTCTTGAAACCTCTCGTTGTGATGAAGTGAGTGGAGCCATTACGTTATTCTTGGGCCTCCTTGACTGGTTGAGAATTAGGTCTTGTCTGGTGAAATCATAGCAAATGCGAAAAAGAGAGAAAGAAATGAAGAAAGGAAGAAAGGAAGCGAAACAAAGAAAGAGAGAAACAAAGAGAGGAAGAGATAAAAACAAGAGGGAAAGAAGGAAAGAGAAGAAGGACAGAAAGAGGAAGAAAAATGAAAGAAAAAAACAGAAAATAACAAAACACAAGGATGAAAGAAAGAAGAAAAGAAAAATGAAAGAAACAAGGATGACAGAAAGTAAGAAGGAAAGGGAAAAGAAAGGAAGAAAGAGAGGAAAAATGGGGAAAAGGAGGAAAGAAACAAAGAAGCAAACAAGGAAACAAAACAATGTAAACAAACATAACAATTATAAATACATGTATCGATATTAAAACAACGGATACATGCTTACAAGGAATGGGTGGCATCAGCTTGAAAAGAATGGACTTTCGCATGAACCTGGAACTTTGGGGTTTCTCGGGTGATGAAGTACCCCTGAATCTTGTTTCTCAACACTACGAAAGTCCTGCCTTCCTTGAAAGGTCACTGGCCAAGTTAATGTGGTCATTGGTGATTTCAGTTAAAAGGATAAAAGAAAACATCAAAGCAAACCACTTAAAGTGCCAATCTGAACTAAGGAGCAACAAGCCATAACTCTGATAGGATAACATGAAAGTCACATACTGAGCAGACTTTGCATGGGGTTAGACTGCAACAAGCCTCAAAGTTCAAAGTGGGGGGGGGGAGAGAAAATCCCCCACCAAGGCAACTTACGTCATTATGATCCAATCATGCCCATTCGTGGATGACCTAGTGCTGTGTGCAGGATCTGGTGGCTGGTAATGAGAGGGCTCTCTACTCGAAAGTAGTAGGGCAAACTCACCTAACAAATGTGGAGAAACCACCACCCTCGACGCTGAACAGTTTCAGAGAGTGCTCACTATTACTGGAAGCCGCATTGATGACAAAGGCCTTGCGAGTCCCGGTGATGGCATAGTGGGTTCTGCTGCTGGAACGGAGCACAGAAGTCTCACTGTCCCGCGTTGGGTCTGAAAGACCCGGGCACGGTATTCCATTCATGAGGAAAGCCCACTGACGTTGAGGGCTGAGGGTACAGTTGCCATAGTTACGTGTTTTGGTGACATTGATTTTGTCTTGATGGGCTAGGAAGATACAATCATTCAAAGAAAAAATTTACAATTTTGGTTGAGACAAGAAGAGGTGGAGGGAATGTCTTCTCTCTCTCAGATTCCAGTTACGATTATTTATGACAATTATGTATCTGTGCTTTGTACAAAAGATGGTTATACGTCTAAGTTGAATGTGTCTTATATGCACACACCCACATCCACACACACCCACCCACTCACCCAAATCCATTATACACACCCACACCCATCCCCCCCCCCCACACACACATACTAGGTGTTAAAAATAATATTTGCCAATTTTGGAAATTAATAACACAAAAACTGTAGAACAGATTATACTGGCATTGAGTATAGTTACAGCAGAATAGTTAACATTTTTGTTTGAGGTGGTTTGAATATGATATCAATAATCAGTTTTATGTAATTCATGCTTGTTTAAAAAGTTAGGGTTCAGATTTTGCTCAATATCCAGCCCCCTGTACAAAATTGAAACTGTACAGAAATTGAATGGTGTGTGTGAGAGTGTGTGCTTGTCCCCGCACAATAGCAATAGACAATGGCGGTGAACAGCGCGCGGTAGAAACCTTGGTGTTAATCTCTCACTACAGCCAGGTTGGATAAATGCTTTATAAATATTCATTAGTAAGTAGCCTGGCGACTGCTAGACTTTTATTCACTATCCATAGCCATCTGGTTCACTTTAGGTTTCTTATGCAATTGAAGTTTTTGCTCAATAGGCATGCATAGAAAGTGTGAATGACTTGCTAGGCCAATTAACCCATTGGAGACCACGTACAAGATATCTCGGGTTGGGATCTATGGAGAATGTGTGTTATATCAAATTCAAACCTTCTCCAGTGGGTTAACCCTAAAAAGACTGGGGGGGGGCCTAAAAGGCCCCCCCTCAACATTTTTTACGATAAATTTTTAACGCGAGAAGCTATGGCCGCGATATTTCATGACTTTTTTCTTTGAAGTCTTGCGCATCTTTTAAGCCCAAATTTGCGACGCCCGGGTACCCGGTTCCGAAATTACGCAACTTTTCGTACTTGCATGTCACACCAAAAATCGCTCAAAAACATGAAATTGTGTGTTATTTCAATGCAAATTTTCAGCCCAAATTCATAAATGTAAGATTATTTTTACTTTTACTGATTGAAATTAACTAATTTTATGCTGTTTATGACCGAAATAATGTCGCCGACAATTTCCATTGAAAAAAACAATAAAAAACAAAAAGTCGAAAAACAAAGAAATACATAAGAAATTCCGAAAACAATAAAATACATAAGAAAACATTTTGATACCGAATTTTTTTTTAAGTGCCTCCAATCAGAATCTCGCAAAGAGTCTTTAAACAAAAAATGAGCACTTCAAGGGCTTTAATTAATGATTTACAGCCAAATTCTAATTTCATGCATAAATTAGCATAATTAATTAATTAAAAATAAATTTGACTAATTTTTGAACAATCAAATATACAATTCTGTAGATTATGTCATGGGTGACGTGTGTGTCGACTTTCATCGCGATCGCGCGATCAACGGCCGAGATCTGAAGGGGGGGCCCTTTAGGCCCCCCCCCCCGAGTCTTTCAAGCCTCCAAAATCCCAGTCTTATTTAGGGTTAAAGGCTATTGGCTAAACATTTACCAGCCGCAAAAAAAATCTGATCCGCATTGATGTCCTCATGGCTACAGTATTGTGATTGAGGTCTTGTAAGAGATCCGTATACAACTGAATTGTAACAACATGCACACAGACCACCACACACACTAGGACACACACTACACACACACACACACACACACACGACACACACACAACACACACACACACAACACGGATACACCACACACACACACACACAACACACCGGTCCCCAAATATGGAAATGTGGAGAAACAGACCACTCCTACTCTTACCTTGGTATGTGTTGTAGAGGTGTATTCCTCATTCTAGATAGATATGAAAAACGCTGGAGCCTCTGTGGTGTTCTATGTCTTTCAAGTTATGGCAGTGAAAAGTCGATATTACACCTCTGGTGTTTGCCGATAAAGTTGAACACAACACACACCACGATACACATACTCCCCCCCCCCCCCTACACACAATCCCTATATGACACAAATATGCCCTTATTTTTGTACAACATGGACCTCATATATTGTATACGCAATATTTTGCGTAGAGATTTGCGGCGTTTTTGACTAAATTTCAAATGGTGCTTTCATAGTGTGAATATGACATGAATGAAAAGTGATATTTTTGCGATAACTGACTCATGAAATTGCGAAAATAAAACCACCGCAAAAATTACCACCGTGTACAGTAGCTCGAACACATTTAATTTGCGGATTCGGATGGCTCTGTACTTATTTAAAATCTGATCACACATTTTGCCACAAACATGACAATAGCTACATGTATACAACAGCAAATAAAACAAAAATTCACAAGATAAGTCGTGACTTACGTTGGTAAACATCACGTTCTAGTAGCCTGGCTGGTACAACATAAGGTTTAGCATCATAGACGGTCTCACATTCCCCATCGATACCAGGCTATAATATAAGTGACAACAAAGATTAATCACCCAATTGTTAAGATTTCTTACTATATGATGACATAAATGGTACCCTGGGGTACCACCTAGAAATCTGCCATTTTGTTGAATTATTTACATGTATGTTTTTTTAGCGCTGTGCAATGAGTGACAAAACTGTGTAAAAGTTATGTCTGAAGTGTGAAAATTACAACTTTAGCTTCGTTTTCACCCAACTTTTCGTAAGTTTATGTCTTTTTGTTGTGCACTTGTGCAGCCTCTGCATCATAACCAATGATTTCAGTGATTATCATCGAAGAAAATACATTTTTGGACATAAGAGGGAGCTACACAATGTGGTACAACGGTACCCCATGGTAGCGTTTGGTGCATCATATCAAAAATTATTCAAACTTCTTGGACAAATGATGTAAACCATATCTTATAGTAAATAATATATAATGATAATAAAAACACATTAGCAGATAATGATGCTAAGTTTGTTTAGCTTAATATCATAAAAATCAAATCTCACAACTGGCACACCAAATGGGAAGAATTTTTTTACATAATTTGGTCTTTTGGCTTTAATTAAAGAAATAAACAAACACAATTAGCTAATAAAAATACTTCATTATCTTGCCTATATCTCGTGATGATAATTAGAACCCATATTGCGTTCATGCCATTTCAGGCATTTAGTAGGTAAGAATGTAAATATTGGATCCATTTTCAAAGTTATACAAAGTTATGGCAAATACAGTGTTATTCATGGAAGTATATTGGTCCTGTAACCTTTGACTTTGGTAAGATTTGACCCATCTTTGAACTGAAAATGAGCCTTTAAAAGATATGCCTCTGGTATGAATTTGGAGAACAGTACCTTCAAGCTTTAGAAAATTATCACATGTAAGACATGGTTGTTTACAATGTCGATGATGCCAACACCTGAAACAACTCTTCAGTTACCACATTTTCTAAAGGGAGGAGCCAGCAACTAACAGGCATAAGTTAAGAAAAAAAATGACATTGTGAGTATTGTGAGAATTATGGTACATGGTGATAAAGACAGTCTAAATCAGGGGTACGTTTGATACTCACCCTCCATAAGGCCCTATAAGTTAGTTAATTTGTGTTTATTTTACGTCTTTGAAAGTTTTATCCCGGGGTAAAACTTGCAGAAACAGCTATAGGGGGAGGAGCTTATCGACTCAAACAGTGCATACATTACCACGGTGTGACAAACACACCTCGGGTGGCATGCATCGGTCACGCATGGTCAGCTCCAGACCTGTGCACCACATGCGATCTGATTGGTTGGCAAGAACTCAAATTTTTTCGTAACTTGTGCCTGTTAGTTGCTGGCTCCTTCTCCCTTTAAGTAAACTTCTGGTTCACTTCAGGTTTCTTACGCAATTGTAGTTTTTGCACAATAGGCATGCATAGAAAGTGTGAATGACTTGCTAGGCCAATTAACCCATTGGAGACCACGTACAAGATATCTCGGGTTGGGATCTATGGAGAATGTGTGTTATATCAAATTCAAACGGTATCCAGTGGGTTAAAAGGGTATTGCATTGAACAGAAGATTAATGCGAATGTTGCAATTTTGCACATTCGTACAATTAAATTCAACAATTGTAATAATATCAATGGTGCAATAAGGAAAGCAAGATTCATTATTATTACCCCCTCAGAATTACTTCAGCACGCAAAAAGTACATAGGGATTAGTACATCCCAACTCATTGTTGGCGAAGGAAGCACCACAAGCGTTAATACCTCTATGAATCGGTACAACCTCTTCTGTCCCTTAACCGCGATGGAATCCCTATCTGCCTCTCCCTTTAGGTCGACTTGCAGCAGAGACATGATGGCCCTCTTGATATTAGTTGACCATGTTTCCTCGTCCTGATCAAAGAACAGCAGTTCCATCTGGAGAGAACATTTATCATTCAAAACGAGATCAGTACTATTTTTTGTATATAAGATGCATATAAATATAATGATAGCTAACCCACACACCAAGGATCAAGAAGGCCAGCCCATTCCAAAAATTCACTGCAACCTAACAAAATTATAAACATAAACATCCTAGAACACAAAAATTTGAAGAGTTATGCTGCCACTGGCATGGTATATAGGGAAAAGCATTAAACTTGACTTATTCATCTTTTCATAGGGGTATTGCATAAAACCATGAGAAATTTCTCTGGTAATATGAAAACTCATTGGTTAGTATGTTCATAAATTCATTTAGCCACAGGAAAAACTCTGTTAAAGTTTCTATGCAATACCCCCAGATGCTCTCTTACTATTAGACAGGAAGTCTATGTGGAAAATGGACAATGGGAAGACCAGATACACATAATATTTTCACCCTATCAAAGCAATTACATGTAATAAACAGAACTACATTTTTGTCATGACTTCATGTAAGACCTTGTCAGAGATATGTATAAAGGATTATGTAAACTCCAGATTTAAATCTGTGATCATTGTCAAATTTTGACTTTAAGCTAGTTATTGAGCAACTTTTAGCGGAAACCATCCTCCATATATACCTGTCCATTCACATAGGTAAATCAGTTTGCTTTTTCAGCTGTTCCTTGAGTTTAGCCTTCCTCGGCGCCTTACTGTGTGTGTGAACAGAGAGAAGCCGTTTCTGCTGCCGATTCTGGGTCGTCGCATCTCACCTTTCGCGTACTTGAGAAGAATACTGGCCCAGCTGCAAACAGATCGAACACAAATATTATGATTTCATTGTAGAATAATGGATCATTTCTCTCTATAGTTTGCAGGAACTAGATGCTGACGATTATGTCATTGTATGACATTGTAAGCATGGTGCATTATGTATTGGCTGCTGGAAATAATATTATTCACAGTATGCAAATGTGTGTAGAGTATTGGGAGGGGGATGAGGATACCTGGCATGAGCCTACCCCCCCCCCACCCACTTTTGGAGTTTTTTTGGAGACTTTTGGGACCAGAGAAATTTTGAGGTGTGGATTCCCATACTGTCCAACAACCCTCATCTCTGCCCCACCTAACTTGGGTTGGGTTAACATATTATTACCTTCATCATAACGTACTTGGTCCTTTAGGTGGTCCTGCAGCTTGATGCGCACCGACTCTTTGAGAAAAGAGAACTCTTGGGAGAAGACAGGTACATCTGAGCTATCCAATAACTACCCATTAACCCACGTCACCCCATCTCCCCACTCCCCGATCAACCTCAAAGCTGGGTTGAAGTACATTGTATTGATCAGGCCTCATCATCATATTGTCCTCAATCCATCTGGATCTGCAGCTACATGCACAGATGCAAGCAACTTACAACCCTAATCTTCTAAGGGGTCATAGTCACTCCTGAACAGTCCAATGAACCCCCATCTGCACCCCACCCAACCATCAACCCTTGGGATGGGGTAACATTAAGGCCTCCATTTTTCCGTTTTACAAAATCAAAATTCTGTTTTTTTTAATTTTCCATTTTCCACGTTACTCCAAATTCATGCATATAAACACCAAATGTTACCTATAATACTTGCATGATTACAAATACTCGACCGGTCTCAGTGAAATGTAGCAGCCGAAGTCATGGTAACAAAGACACAGGAAGAGGGCATGCAGAGGGGTTTGCGGGGTCCGAGTTTCTCTCATGCTTGATAATGGTATTATTTAGTTAAAGACAGTGATTTTGGACATTCTAATATTTGTTTATTTTGTAATGTACTACCATTTTTATTTCACGATTTCTCATTTTCCGCGTTACACTTCCCATTTCCGTGATTTTTCTCCGTTTTCCGTATCGCGGAAAAATGGAGGCCTTAGGGTAACGTGTGTTATACCCCACATAAGTATGTTTGACCAGAGAGATTACTTGAGTTTGGAGGACATGACCACGAGACAATTTCTCCCAACAATCGCACCGTGGTACTATCACAAAGTGATAGTCTTTTTTGTTAGAAATTTTCTTTCAGGCACAACGTACATTTATCTGGACGCATCTACGACTTAATTACGATTATGATAGCTGTTACACATCAACTGGTAGAGAGTTTGATTTACTATGTACAGCATTTTCAATATTTGGGGCTAAACGTTACGCGGTATTTAGGCTACCTTCGCGAAAACCTTATTTAAGAATCGTCGCTAGGAAAAGGAGATTTCTGTATTTGTGGATAAATTCATCAGCATAAACTTTCAAATGCACATCTATTTGGTCATTTGTGCTGGCAATTTGGGCTATTGACTGAGCTTGATATAATTAGTTTTACCCAAATTGAAGTTACATGTATTAGACTACACAGTCAGTACACACGTGCATTACTTAGTTGGCGATGTCTGCGACTGTGAGTGTTGAATACAGTGAACATTAATCTTACGAACAAGGTAGTTAACATTTTAAAAAGAAAATGACATAAAAACTTGTCAACTTGGAGGCAAAGCAGGCTCCCATGTTGTTGGATATTAATCCTGCTTGAATTGAAGTGCTACATGACAGTCCAACTATGGTAAGCCTAATTAACCCTATATTAACTGGGGGGGGGGGTGTCAATTTGTCCCCCTCGACGATGAATTTCGCGACCATGCCGCCGTGCAAAATGTTTACTTTCAAGTCTTGCACATCTTTTGAGATCGTTTTCGCGAAAATCAGACATACCGTTACGATGCTGCGCAACTTTTTATATATGCATGTCAACCCCAAGATTGCTCAAAAACATGATTTCGTGTACAAAATCAATGGAAATTGTGTTTTCAGCCAAAAATCATAAATGTATGATTATTTTTGCTTTTACTGGTTGAAATGAATTAAATTTATGCTGTTAATGAATGCAAAAGTGTCCCCAACAAATTTCATCGAAAAAACAATAGAAAACAAAAGATCGAAAAAACAGAGAAATACATAAGAAATTCACAAAACAATAAAATACATAAGTAATTAATTCCAATTTGGCAAATTATTTTGTAGATACTTGTGAGAAATGTCAGAATGAATATTTTCACCAAAAATTAGCATTCTACTAGCTATTTTACGTGAGTTATAGCCGAAAACATGATTTTATGCACTTATTTTCATAATTAATTACTTTAAAAATAAAAATTATGATTTTTTTGAAAATTTTACTATACAGTCGTGTAGTTTACATCCGGCTCTATGCGCACGGCCGAGATCTGAAGGGGGGGGGGGGGAGTCCCCCCCCCACCCCGTAAAAACCTGGTCTGAAAAATGAAAATCTGAGCCCAGTTAAAATAGGGTTAATGGTTGTGAACAGTCAAGAAAACTCTTCGTCTCCTTAGACCTCAGTCTGCCAGCAGTAGGAGGTAGAATCTATGCCATTTTGCTAGCAAAATTGTTGACAATAAATTCTGTACAGCATCAAAACTTGACACTCCTCAAGTTGACGCTCTAGCTGGAGCGTCAATTTTTATGAAATGCACTGGAGCGTCAAATATTAAAGTTGACGCTGTATATGGGACCTGATGCTGATGTTGTACCTTTATGAAATGGGGCTTTCCACTTGTTCCAAAATCTAATGCTTCACGTCCCTGCAGACAACTTAGTTCCAGATTACTGTTGTTATTGTTATAATAGAAATAACCACCTACCTACCCCAAACTTTTTAATTGGTGCCATGGCTGTATGCAGCAGGGGGTAGGGTGGATGTTGTCACCAACCAAGAAATGAATAATCATTTATTTTTCACTGATTATTTATTGTACACATACCCCCAAATTCCTCTAAGAGTGTGTACCAGATCCTTTCAGTTTTAAAATGTGTACCAACTCCTTTCAATATTAAAAATGCAAAATCGCACTCGCTTTCGTAATTCTTCGAAAACTAATGGTATAAGCGCCTTCCTTACCCCCCCCCCCCGCCCAAGTTGGTCCATGGTACGCCACTTGCAAATTTTCCCAAATAGCATATCAAATCAAAGAAAAAATTATAACCTTTCCTTTGCCTTTAGTCAGAAATTGTGATCATTCATGCATGAATGATTATGAAGCATGACACACAATTAGACATTTCTGTGAACCTTGAAGCTTCTGCTTTTACTAGCTTGGCCACACATATTCTCAGAGTAGATTTTCCCTTCAACCTCTACTGGGGCTAGACTTGATGAGGTATCATGCTTTTTCTTGCCCCATCCACATTTGTACTGTTCAATGTTTGTAGATTGACATGGATTTTTCTTGCATTCTTTTATTTTTCATATCTATTTTTCAATCTGGAGAATAAATAAAGAGCAAATGAAATAACCTGCAATATGTAAATGATAGCCTACGTTGTATTCGTTATATTTTTTGAGAGATGAGATCATGTCCTTTAATTTGATATGCATGTTTGGTATTTCCATTGTGTAAGTTATTTTGAAAACATTTTTATGAATGATTTTTCGCAACAATTGCCGAATTGACTTTTATGCAGGAGATGGAATAAAATCCAGGATTCTGACTTACGTTCACATTATAATCACCTAACATGGCCATAATTGTATATCAAATTGAAGGATCGTCTTATCTCTTGGAAAATAATAGGAAAGGGGCCATATGATCACTGAAGCATTACATATATAGTAGAGCGGCATAGCCGAAAAATTGTGCAAAATGGGTTAATAGAACCAAATTTGGCACACACATAGATATATGAAATATAAACAAATTGAGATTGGGAGACATAACGAATTCTGGCCTGGGGGCCCAATTGGGGACCATTTAAAAAAAGCAAATGGGGCACTTTTTCTATAAGCACATCATACTGACAGCTTGAATTGAATTTTTAGGTAATACAAAAAAAACATAATTTAAGAATTGAAAATATTGAAATGTTTTATGGCTGAAATACTAGTAGTCCTGGAAATACAATCAGGGCTTCAATATGGTGAAATGGGGGCTTTATAAAAAAAAAGTGAAGCAAAAAAAAGAAACTTTTACAGAAGTTGCAATATAGATTGGGCTTTCTTATTCCGAGCATTAGATTTAGAATAATACCTGATTTTGAAATAGATTCATGTGTCTATCAGAGAAATGTTTCTATTGGGACACGCGTGTAAGCTCACATTGTTATCATGTGTCTTTTATTCTATTCTCATTGAAGACAATGGTATAGATACTGAAGCCTTTTAGTTGCTGGACGAAGACGAGGGGGTCATTGCCGCTCGTTTCCCATTATTTGGGGATCGGGTCAAATTCAAATACCGCTACACAATTTACAAGTCAGAATTGAATGTACAGCGAGAATGGATCAACATAAAAATGTAGATCATAGATAGGTTTGATTTTCTTTTTAACTTCAGAGGGATCATGTTCTGTCAATTACATCTACCTTTATAAATTCATGATGCAAACTTTTTTTTCATTCTGCCAATACATGTATGTCAGTTGTTTCATCGGTTTAGGGATCATGGGGTTAATTTGCTTTACTTGTAATTAGTTGGTGCTTGGAGGTAGCACCAAGTTTGTTCAGCACTTGAGAGTAGTGCATTCTCTAATAGAAGGTGGGCAGTTTAATTGTGGACCAGTACCTTGCAATCAGGAAGGATGCTACTGTACATTCAGGTATACCTGGTCTTTATCAAGACATTTAGCATCTGAACATAGTACTCTGTTTGATACTGATATCTGTGAAAACATTCCACATCGTAATGAAGAAAATGTTGAATATTTATTTGACCATAATGATGAAGCAGAATCAGATGACGAGTTAGACCATGGTAATCTTCCGCAGGAAGGAAATTTGGATATGAAATATCTGAAAGAAAAGTGTGTTCAAGTAGTTTGCACTTTGCGATCTGCTAGCAATATCACAGCAAGCACTGCAAATTTAGTGACGCAACTAACAGCGGACATCTTTACAGATGCTATGGAATACATTGAAAACAAAACCAGAAATTCTGTTCCTAGAGCAGGAATTGATCCCCAAACTGATCCCACAGGTGAAGAGTCTTCTTAATGATCTCCAGGATTTGAAATGCCTTTCAAGGATATTGATAATGACCATAAATTCGTGAAATTCCTTGAAAATTCTGAGAAACTTGTTGAACCCTTTTTGATTCCACTTGGCATAGAATTTGTTCACACATCAAATCCATTGGTTGGGGAAGTGCAACAGAAACCCATAAACAAAATATATCAGTATATCCCCACGGGCTCTGTGTTAAAACTTGTACTTGAAAGACCTGGCATACTTGAAGCTATTTTTGAACATCACAATAAAAGGAATGATGGGCTTCTAGTCGAATTCCAGGATGGAAAATACTGCAGGAAACAAGATTTTTTTCACAGCACACACAATAAGAATTCTCCTTTATACAGATGATGTTGAAGTAATAATAATAATAATAATAATAATAATAAAACCATCTTATTTACCCAGGGTAGCCACTTCAGTCACAAAGACTGCTCTACCAGCGGGCCCTGCATAACATAAATGTTATTATTACCCCTCTCTGTTCTAGAATGCTGAGCGCCTGGCTAGAAAGCAGAAGGTACCATTTTTTAAAAAGTCTTTGGTATGACCCGGCCGGGGCTTGAACCCACGACCTTCTGGACCAGAAGCGGACGCTCTACCACTGAGCCAACTCGCCTGGTTATTGACCCTCTTGGAGGGAAAGCTGGCACACACAAACTTGGCTGCCTTTATTATACTGCGAAGAGTCTACCCTCCAAGTACTTGTCTAGTTTGAATCAGTGTTTTGTGCCAGTATTGTACAAAGTCACTCATACCCGGCACTATGGACTTGATGTCATACTACACAAAATTGTGCAGGACATAAAAGTTCTAGAAGAAGAAGGCCTCCACATCACAATCAATGCTTATACAGGTACACTTCGCATTGCAATTGCTCAAGTGGTAGGTGACAACTTGGGAGTGCATGGCATTTTAGGATTTAACAGAATCATTTTCCGCAAATTACCCATCCCGTCACTGCAAAGTGCCCCAAAACATACTGAAGTTTCAATGTGTATCAGAAAAAGCTCTCGAGAGGAATGTTGATAACTATGACGTTGCACAAGACAATCTGCGTGAGACAGGAATTCCGAAAGCATCCATGTTGAATGAGTTACAAACATTTCATGCGACATGGAATTATGCTCACGACATAATGCAGGGTCTCTTAGAGGGCATAGCTGAAACTAGTGATTAAGCATCTTGTTTCTTCTGGAGTATTTACACTTGCAAAGGTCAATAACAGAATTACAAGTTTTGACTACGGATTTCCGGATGCCTCAAACCAACCAAATTGCATAACTGAGGCAGACATCCAAAATTCACTGCAAATCAGAATGCTGCACAGGTTTGGTGTCTCATGAGGCACTTTTGTCTCATGATGGGCGATCTGGTAGAACTAGTGCACTAGCATTCAGCCTGTATTTTGCACAATATTATTTTTTGTTTAATTTTTGGTGTGGTTGATGTAATACTTTTTAGACTGAAATCTCAAGTTTGTTGATCGATGTGGGATATAAAGCAAATAATCATCTCCTTTTTCTTGGGAAATGGATGCGATCTAACATCCCCTCGATCGGTGATCCTTGAGGTCACTATCAGCCTTCGTCTTCGGCTCGGCCTGATAGACACATTGCGGATCACCTCAGTGATGTTACATTATACTATTGACTTGTAGTCCATGATTATATGCTTATTATCTTCTATGTCACATGGTCCTCAAGATGGAGCTGCAGCTTGATGAGCACCTACACTTGGAAATCATAGAACTCTTGGGAGACCACGGGCACTTTTGGGGACTGTTTCATGAAAGTTGTCAGCTCTGACAAGTTGTCAGACTCCGACAGTTACCATAGTAACAGTCAGTGCACAGTGCTTCTCAGCCAATCAAAACCAAGGATTTTACTGAACTTGTAGGAAAAAACGGACTTGTCAGATATTTTTCCAACAAGTCCTTTCATTAAACACCCCCCTCCCCCAGCTGTCCACCGCTCCCATCCCATCCACCCCGCCCTCCCATTAACCTCTGGGTTGGGATGAAAATGTTACTCACCTTCATCATCACATGGTCCTCTAGGTGCCATTGCAGCTTGATGCGTGCCTGCAGTTTGAGACCAGAGAACTCTCTGGAGGCCGTAGGCACTCCTGTCAGGACCTGGCCTTCGTACAAGTAGGTGTACTCGCATCCCACCAAGAAAGCCGAATCTAAGATAAACGGGTCAAGTTAAAGGCACTGTATAACAATGTTTCCAGTTTAAAAAATCTGAGCTACATGATTCCCCATGCTACTAGTGTCTTTGATACAGTCTATAAATGAAGCCCTGAAAAAATTGCAGTGTAAAACAATCATTAAGTGCTTTAAAAAAGTGAAAATCATTGAGAGACCATTCCAGCTTTTCTCCATAGACTGCTGTGTTGCAAAATTTCCTATCGCCCGATATAAAATTAATGTGCCAATTTGTATGTGCACATATTGTACTAGTGACAGCATAACTGTCCAAACTTTTGTGTTCTAGGGTATTTATTTGTCCATTCAAACACTGTCAGATATGTCAGATAGCAAAGTTCGACAATTTTTTAAACGGGTCTTCCACAGTGTTATATGGTGTCTTTAAAGATATTTAGCAACAAGCAGTGGTGACGTTTTGATATTGATCTCACCCAATATGCACTTTTCGTCACTCAATAAATTTTCACCTTCAAGTCATTAACAAGATCAACATGCAGTATACAATAATTTTTTCTGACTGTTCTGGAATATTCAGGAATATTCCAGAATAAAACTGAATTGGGTGAAATCTTAAAAAATAAAATAAATTCATTTCTTTTCAATCACAGTCTCACATCAAGCAAATAATATAAATTTGATACATTGCAAAATCCAATCACATGTTCAGACAAGCATAAGGTGTATAACTCTATCGGTAAATGAAAAAGGAATCCTTTGAGTAGGAATATTCCCACTGGAAAAATATTCTCGAGCAGCACTGTATTAGTTGTAGAATGATGATAATCATAATGTTCATTATAATGACACAATCAGCAACCTCTATCACTATTACTGCTCCTACTAACAACAACAACACAATATCAATGATTATAATAATAGTAGTAATCGTAATACTACTACTACTACTACTACTACTACTACTACTACTACTACTACTGATGATGATATATAATGATAATAATAAAAATGATAATAATAATAATAATAATAATAATAATAATAATAATTATAATAATAATAACATCAATAATAATAATATCAATATTAATATTAATATATATTAATAGTAATAATAAAAATGTCACCACTGGCACTACTAACTATTACCACTATTACTGCTGTTACTACATGACCTCCAATGCTATTGCATATTCCTGCTACTACATGTTTCTTCCTCCTCTTCCACTACCGACCAGAGTACTGTAATCAGGCTAATATTTACATTTAGAGTTGTGGCGATAATGATTCAGACAATTATGATGACAATGCTATTTGAATCAATCAATAAATGATAATGATAACTACTGTAGTTCTAAATGAGAACAGTGATAACTTAGAACATTATCAGACAGAATGATCTTTCTAAAACAATACTGTGCTAATCTGATGACTAGTAGTGGCTCTGAGTAATGACTGACCAGACACAAGTCTGGGCTTGACTTTATGACAGGCTTACTGAGAAAATGGATTCCTCAAGAGTAACAATTAAAGGAAGGGAATGTCATTTGTACCCCTCCCCACAGTACAGGAAAAGATCAGTAATGCCCTTAGGCTATTGATGAAGAACGTGTCTGTGAAATCTGAGGATTAGCAATTTTCTAGAATGTAACAAAATGTGCAAAAAACCAAATGTGTTTTGTAGTGAACGTAGTAAATGTTCTATTCTAGGAATTTATAAGTGATTCAGTATGAGGTCTGCTCCTCTACTATGCAAAAGTGTAATGACAAATTGAACTACTCCCATACTTTTTATTATTACAGCAGTAATTGAAAGGACAAGCTTTTAGCTTTGTAGCAGAATTGTGCCAGGGACACTCTGCAGTGCGTGGGATGCCAAAGTGGTCAAGGTTGAGACCATGGCTTAATGTAATATCATGTCCTTGACAGGTAGTCACTCAAGATATCACCTACATGTATATTTTGGAGTCCTGCCAGAGATTGCAGGACACTATGGGCTACTGCATTTTCCTGGTATCCTGCATGAGACCATCGGAAACCATTAATTATCTTTTAATTAATACTTCTACATTCATTACGCATTTTACACAATTATTATATAATTGCGATAATCATGGAACGAATTTAATCAAATATTCACAACTGTGCAATAGCCCACAAAGTATTCCAAGTCTGGCTAGCTATTTGGCATCCTGGGGCCGATTTCCTCAAATATAGCATTATATTCTCTTCCTGTCTGGCAAATAAACTCTTGGGTCAAGGAAAAAATGCCTCACGGAGAGGGCCCAAAATGCAGCGACAGAATTTCAGGCAATCATATCACGGAGGAGAATCTATTGACTACCAAGAAAGGCACACTTCTTCCAAATCCACCTACTTTTGCATTCTCCAACTCTTAATGTTTGGCTAGATAACTTGTGCAATCATACCCTTTTAATAAGAATATGTACAGAAAAAAAGTATGAATAATAATTTGACTTTGTTTATAAAACTTTTACAAAACAGAAAAATACTTCACTGAATACCTCATTCAATAGGTAGGCATTGGATATTTTCTTACAAATTTGACATGTCATCAAACATTCTTTCAATTGTGTGAAATGGGGAAAAACACCTTTCTCATATTTTTGTGGAAATTTTATTCATTCAAATCTATGTTAGAGAATTCATAGAAAATTGATAAATCTGTTCAGCATTATGATACAAATCACACTATTAGACATGGTAAAGTGTACACATTTTTTTTTTTCAATTTATCCAACACTTTTCTCCATCATATATATGCATAAACTTATTTGTTTTATATCTATACTATGGTGCACAATTTGGAAAGATGCCTCATTTGGCATTGTTAAGAAACAAAACAAAAATCTCTAGTACTCATTTCCAATATAGAAAACTTAGTGCCTTACCTTTGCCCCTTCTTTTCGTACACAATGAAAATGCTCAAACTTTAAGGATAATCAACATTCAACTGTTTTAATTTTCAGGTCATTTTTCTGATGTCCTTTGGCAAAAAGGAAGATTTAAATGAGGAGAATTATTATTACTTTGTCATCATTTCGGATGACAGGGACTAGAAAAGTGAACTTAATCACTGTTACCCTCGGGCATCCAGTCCCGGGTAGTTTTGTGTATGGATATGTGACCACAACACCAGGTTTTCACCCTTCTCTTTTTGATGAAATGCGTGGGTTCTTTTACGTGCTGAGGTGTTTCTGTCTCAACAAGGGACCTCTGGCTTTACGTCCTATCCGAGGGACAAGGTAATGGGGACAAAGTGCCTTTACCCAAGGACACAACCGCCGCGGCCCGGCGTGGATTCGAACCTCGGACCTCTTGGTCGAGAAACCGAAGCCTTATCCACTGAGCCACGACACCTTAGATTATTGCAGTCGTAATTGATCCAAATTCATGAAATAATGCTAGGGTGATATGATTTGCATGTTCGGAAAAATAGCATTTTTATGTTCTTTGGCGTTCTTAATACTTTGGTTGCTGGGCTAACATCCAGGTGCATTAACCAGAAACTGGATTGTTATGTAATTATGTGCCTGTATAACTTTAACTTGAAAAGACCTTTTAACCCATTTAATTGGTTCAATGTGTCTTCATTTTACAAAAAATAATCATTTATAGTCACTTCGTAGTAACGTTTACTGGTATCTTTGGAATTAAGAGGCATGAAACTGTTTTGTCATCTTGGCAAATCGATGTACCATCAGTACCCCACTGAAGTTACCCGTGGGCGAGCCGGTGCGTCAGCACACAGTGTTAAAGTCAGCATTTATGTCTTATTTGATGAAACCAAATACATCATTTTCTGACCATTCTTGGTACAAAGGTACAAAACAATAGGAAGACATAAACAACAATCAAGTTTACTGTGGTTATAACTTTTACAAAATTCATCAAAATTACAACTATTCTGTTATTTGATAAAACCAAATATTTACATCATTTTCTGACCTTCCTTGGTACAAAACATTTACCAAAAGACATAAAAAAACAAGTAGGTTTAATGTGGTCATAACTTTACAAAATTTATCAAAATTACTATTACACAAATTCATGCATCCACTTGATTTATACTTACCACACGGTGGCTTGATTTCCGAATCGGATGCAACGACAAGCACTGCACTCACCAGTGCAAGTAATAGTATGATAGTACTTCTCATCTTGGTGGATAAATTTCTTACCGCATCCTTGGAAGAGAAATACTTCTTATAAGTTTAAGCAAGTCAAACTTGCCTAATGGTGTATTAAATATGACAAAATAATCGTCAAAACTAGAGCAAAGTTATTTCGCAACGTCTCCGTGGACGTATAATGTGCTCTGGAACCAATGTCAGCTTATTTCAAAACATATCATTGTCAGAAAAACTAGATAAGAGAAGTTAAGTTTGGATTGTTTCTTTTGATTAGCGGCCATGATAAATACCGGACTTTGTTTTCTGGTGCATTCTGAACTAATGAAGCTGATGTGTTGGGTTCAAAGTGTCACAATTAACCAAGGAGTTTTGATTCTAAGAGGATTCTAAAACTGATTAGCAAATTTAGGTAGAAGAGACAGAAATTAACCCCTTGAGGACGACGGGCTTGTACAGAAGCCCAGTACATTGTACACTCAGAGACGACGGGCTTCTACAGAAGCCCAGAAAATATGACAAAATTTTGGGTCAAACACTGGATAAGCGGTAGACTTTTATTGCTCCATGCGTCTGTCCCAAAAATTACATATTTTTTACCACTATAGAGTGAGAAAATATATATTTTGTAAATGAATTTATAAGGAAACATGGGTTTATATTCCCTTCAAATCCAGCCACGTGCAAATCACGTCGTCTCTCAATGAACACCAGTGCCATATAGCATCGAGCCCAAGGGGTTAAAGATTCAATTTCATGAAAGTCACTCTGATAAACCAACCAATGTTGCATACACTTGTTATACTAATTTTATGATTACATTGTTTTTTAATTTTTTTATTCTTTAGTATTCAAGCATGTAAGTGTTATTTTTTCTTCTAAAAGCTGTTAATTTTGTGTAACTGCATAAACATGTTCAAACCCCCCATTAATTGTTGATTTCAATGGCACTTGCAACTTGCATCACAAATTAACCCATAACTGTCTCTGATATTCCCTTTAAGATAAAACATGCCACATCTGGTTCCATAGGCACCAGGTTGATTACAACTGATGCATAATTAACTCTTAACGTGCCAAAGTTGCAGATTTGCACCAAATAATACATATCAAGTCCACAGAGATTTAAATCCCCTGGCATGTTGAGTTAATTTTACAGGTAAAATATGCATGCAAAATATATAAAAAAATTGAATTTTTTATTACCAACATTGTTTTTCAATAAATAATAAGACAATGTATGAGTGGTTAAATGATAACTGAGTAAAAAGGAAACAAGAAACATAATTTTCTCTTAGTGTTGAAACTTGCCCAAAAAGTTTTGAAGAAACAAAGCTAAGATAGTGCAGGAGACTTTGATCATTGGCTATCGATTGTTAAACAGGGTCACTGCCCTGATAACAGACCGTGAACAATAGCACTATACAAATATTCGTCAGGGGGTTGATTGGACAACGCACTATATGAATTGGAGAAAAAGGAAAAAGACAGAAAGAAGAAAACCAGAGCGGTTCGACTGCACGCAGCCGATGGGTATACCTCTGCTCTCTCACCCCGATCAAATTTAAATTGTAATGCCTGATGCATATAATTATCTACCCAATGTGATCAAATGTCACAAAGTTACCATGTTAATGAGCTCAAATTAGATGTGTTCAAGGGCCTATAACCTTTGACCTTTGACCTTTAAACTCCAAAATGTAATCATTTTCTTGTTGTTTCATAGTACATTATGATACTTGATCGTAGTTTTACTAAAATCTGATCCCTATTTTTAAGATTTTATTGTGGTAATGAAAACCAGTAAGGGACGGCTGGACAACCGGAAAAATGATACCTTCAGCACTTTCCATGCGGAGGCATGAAAAATGCATCAACAAAAACTTCACTTAAATGTATTCTTGGTCCATGGACACCAAATTAATGAATAGTATTAGTAAACTGTTTTAATTAACACATGAACTTTTGCCTGTACATAAAGTTTGTATTAAAAAGTTGATTTTGATAGCAAGTCTTTAAACACAAATTCAATCTTCATTTCAAACTCAGTAATTCAATTCTGAAACTTTTGTTTAAATGAATGTAAGATTTTTTTATTTTTTTGCCTAGCTCTCATAAATATTAACTTTATATATCAATTTATAAACTGAACACACACTTGCACAGACTGACAAACGTGGATCCTTCCCTTATTTTTCTTTCCATGATCTAATTTTTTAAACCCTACCGGGGACATAACGTTTTCCAGATGGTCCCCAGTCTGAAAGTGGAGTTTCATACTTACATCCCCGTTTGGCGGCATTTACAAACATGCACACACACACACACACACACCGATGCACAGATGCACACACACACACACACACACACACGCATGCACACACACAGACACGTCATCATACATTACGCACACACGCACGCACGCACGCACGCACGCACGCACGCACGCACACACACACACACACACACACACACACACACACTTGCACACACACGCACACAGACACACACACACGTCATCATACATTACGGTATAACACACGCTCAACCAATCTGTCAGATTTGGGCCTTTGTTATTTACCTTCCCCTCATATCAGACATTAACAGATTAAACTTTAAATCTGAGAACAATTTCATACCTGAACTTATCTCACAACATATTTGCATTTGAAAATCTGATATTGGGTTCTAAATAAACTGCATTTATGAGTGGCATACATTATGCAGGGGCTGATCCGAAGGGGGGGGGGGAGGGCAGGCAATGGAGCCAGCCCCATTTTCTTGATTAACTTTTCTTTTCATTTTGGCAGTGATTTTTTTAAAC
>JZLH01S0124439.1:97273-120752 GCA_001188425.1 Eucidaris tribuloides
AATATATACCACCTATACACTAGCAGGAGTGGATCTCCCACCTGGGAGGATTTGTCTGTAATTTGTTTACTTAAGGAGAATCAAGCATAAAAATAGGAGTATCTGAATTTTTTCCGGGGACGATAAAAATAAGCCCCATAGAGAGCCACACAGCAGGTTTCTGTGCTACGAGTGATATTGACATTGTTTATTTTAGAATGAGTCAACATTTGACTACAAGATTTTCACAAGAGAATCCTTGCATAGTTTACTTGATTCTAGAGTAGTTTCAGCCCATGTTGAGGACTACCCCCAATCATGTCATTTACCTTTAATTAAATTCAAGTAAATTAAGGTTTTACGTATCAGAGAACTTCCCCAGAGGACAACTCCTGTGGAGGACAACATCCCTGGGGAAGATTCCACCTGACAACTCACCCGGAGGACGTCTCCTTGGAAGACAGCTCCCCCAGAGGACAACTCCTGTGGAGGACAACATCCCTGGGGAAGATTCCCACCTGACAACTCACCCGGAGGACGTCTCCCTTGGAAGACAGCTCCCCCAGAAGACAACTCCTGTGGAGGACAACATCCCTGGGGAAGATTCCCACCTGACAACTCACCCGGAGGACGTCTCCCTCGGAAGACAGCTCCCCCAGAGGACAACTCCTCAGAAGTACAACTCCCCTTGAGGACAATTCCAATGAGGACAACCCAACTGGACTACTCTGTCGAGATCAATTCAGATTTTTTAACTGGAAACAGTGTTATCTTTGGGGGAGAATTCCTTGGGGGAGTTGTCTTTAGGGGAACTGTCCTCAGGGGAAGTTGTTCTCCAGGGGAGTTGTCCTTTGGGGGATTTGTCAGGTTGGAGTCGATCTTGGGGGTGTAATCCTAGAAAATACTTTTCATTCATTCATCATAAAATGTGAATGTGGCCTGTTCCAAGGGTCATGTCCACTTTTAGATTTTTTTTTCCATGAAAGAGCAAATGTTACACACATTACAGACTGATATCTGCAGCGGCTACCTTCACCAGCTTACCAAATTTATTATTAAGTCAAACTTTGGAATTATTGTGCAAAATAATTGTCTATTTTGTTACATAATACAGTATTACAAGTGCACTTTTCTATTTTGACAGACACTTGCATTTGTTTTGATGTGATTTAGTTTAGCTCTCACATATATCTTTAAAACTCTCATAACAGACTATGAATCAACAACATTTATTCATTGATCAACATGAGGATAATACTTTCTTTTACCCCACTTGGAAATACACAAACTTACCCACTTGAAGCTGCTAGAAATATAGTGAGTGCTTGGAGTTGTAAGTTGACACATGTACCAACCATATATCTGAGTAATCAGGTTAAGGAAGTTCAGACAATGTGCGGAGACATCTTTTATACTGCTACAAATACTTATTCAGCCAAATGTGCATGGTGATAATGAGTCATTATGATTTGGACCTACAAGTCTCTTAAACTGAAGGGATTATCAAATCAATTTATAAATTCATGACTACAGTACATGCGTCAATTGATTTAACACAGAAATATGGTTTGAGTTGGAATCATTTGTTGAAAGCCCAAGTTTAGTTTTGGGGATTATTTCTTTTATTTGAAAGCTTTATGCCCAAAGGTCATATCACACCAATAACAGATTCTGAATGTCTTTAGGTTTTTTTCAAATTAATTAATGAAAAATCTCGGGGGGACCACCAAGATTTTTGACTATATTTTACATTATAGCATCCAAAGGGTTAAGGCATTAAGGTTATTTGAGTTATACCTCATCATGAAGAGCAGGGTCTGTTCTTTCTGATGAGGTATAACTCAAATAACCTTAACACCTTATTAACCCTTTGGATGCTATATGTAAAATATAGTTGAGATTTTTCATTAATTAATTAAAAAAAAAAACTAAAGACATTCAGAATCTGTTATTGGTGCGATATGACCTTTGGGCATAGAGCTTTCAAATAAAAAAAAATCCCAAAACTTGGGCTTGGGCTTTAAGTATCATTTCACACTTCACACTTACACAAATTGAATACCTTATAATTTATCATACAACAGATACATTTGTGTGTTACCAGAAAAGAAAAACAAAACAGAAGCACTATAGAAGAAAATACATTAGTAAAGAAAATGTACTTTGTAACTTCTTTTGTATTCTGTCACCTTGATTTCAACTAATTATAAACAAGTAATCAACCAGAATGATGCATAACATTTATCAACCATACATGCATCCACCCCTCAAAACATATAAAATACATTAACCCTAAAGAGACTGGCCGGGGGGGGGGGGGGGTGGGGGGGCGGCCTAAAAGGCCCCCTTCAACTTTTTGCGCAATAACTCTGAAACACGCAAAGTTCTTACTGTGGCACTTCACGACTTTTTTCTTTCGAATCTTGCGCATCTTTTGAGACATTTGTGTAGTCCGGGTGCACGATTTGGAAGTTACGCAATATTTCATACAAGCATGTCACACAAAAAATTGCTCAAAAATGTGATTTTATGTACTTTTACAATACAAATTGTGTTTTCGGCCTAAATTTATAAATGTGATTATGTTTACTATCATTGATTAGAATTAATTAATTTATGCTGTTTATGATCCCAAAAGTGTCCCCGACAAATTTCATCGCAAAAACAATAGAAAACAAAAGGTTGAAAAAACAAACTAGAGCAGTTCGACCGTGCGCAGTCGATGGGTATGCCTCCGCAGACAGCACTACCACCCAATTGGATTGAAAAGCCTTATGCATGTTTGTACCCCATTTGGTCGGAAATTTGTAAGTTACCTTAGTAATGAACCATATGAGGTTTGTGTAAGCCCTTGTGACCTTTGACCTTTCAACTCTGCAATAAAATCATTTAATCTGTGCTTCATACTGAATACTTGAACAAAGTTATATTGATATCCGATAAACCACTCCATTAAGGTGATACAAGCCGAAATTAGACATGAAGGAAGCCTTGTGACTTTTGACCTTTGACATATCACCTCCAAAATCTCATCAATTCATTGGTGCCTTACAATACATACTGTACCCAACTTTCATCAAAATCCGATAAGCCATTCTTAAGTTATCGCGTAAAAGACAATTTAGGTTTGTGGCCTTGTGACCTTTGACCTATGACCTTTTAACTCTAAAATCTCATCAGTTCATTGTTGCCTTATGATTCATACCTCACCCAAGTTACATCACAATCCCACCAGCTGTTCTCAATTTATTGTGGTAAAGAGCCCAAATCAGACAAGGATTAGGCCTCGTGACATTTGACCTTGGACTTTTCAACTCCAAAATCTAATCAGTTCATCGATGGCTTATAATACATACTTCACCCAAGTTACATTAAAATCCGACCAGTCATTCTTAAGTTATTGCATAAAAGACAATAGGTATGGGGCCTCGTGACCTTTGACCTTTGACCTCTAAAATCTCCTCAGTTCATTGTTGCCTTATGATACATACCTTACCCAAGTTACATCAAAATCCCACCTGCTGTTCTCAATATATTGTGGTAACGAGCCCAAATCAGACATTTATTAGGTCTCGTGACCTTTGACCTTTCAACTCCAAAATCTAATCAGTTCATCGATGTCTTATGATACATACTCCACCCAAGTAACATTAAAATCTGACCAGTCGTTCTTAAGTTATCGCAGTAAAAAGCAAAAATAAGACATGTTTTAGGCCCTGTGACCTATGACCTTTCAGCTCCAAAATCTAAACAGTTCATCGTTGTCTCATAGTACATACTTGGTTCTAGTTACATCAAAATCTGATCAGTGGTTCTTAAGTTATCGCGGTAACGAGATCCGGTAACGGACGGACGCACGGACGGACAACCCGAAAACATGATGCATAAAAAATACATAAGGAATTTTAAACGGTATGAAATACATCAGAAATTAATTTCGATACAGGAATTTCGATTCCAGAGAATTGTTGGAAATGTCATGAGGAATATTCATGCCAAAAACTAGCATTTTGATAAGGTTTTTAAAGTAACTTATGGGCAAAAATATGATTTCATGCATATATTTGCATAATTAATTATAAAGTAAACAATGAATATTTTTAAAAATGTTATTATGCAATTTTGTAGTTTATATGAGACTCTATGCGCGTGCAAAATTTTGCACCAATTGCGCGACTCACAGCCGAGACCTGGGGGGGGGGGGGCTTTAGGCCCCTCCTCCAGTCTTTCAAGCCATCAAAATAGCCCAGTCTTTTAATGGTGAAGCCATTTTTTCATGAATAGATAATTTTGCTAACTCACTCCCATCGGAAAAAGCAGAAGTAAATTATAATTTCGCTGTGAACAAGGTTATAAAATTCACCATACCTCTTGTCCTCTTGCCTGTTTATTTATTGAAAAACTGTTATTTTCATGGCTTGGGATGCATAAATTACAGTAAATTAATAAACAGATGAATACATGTACATAAGTATATGACTCAATAAGTAAGCAAGTAACTAACTGACTAACTAACTAACTAACTAAATGAATAAATAAATAAATAAATAAATAAATAAATAAATAAATAAATAAATAAATAAATAAATAAATAAAGCTACAAGGAAATAGGGGCCTATGCAGCACACACATCAGTACTACTGATACTGTCAAGGATACGTGAGACGCAGCCATGCGGTAAGCCTTGCTAGGAAGAGGCTGGCTCCTTGTGCGAATCGGCCCTCAATCTCTGGTCCTGTCTTGTTCTGGTTGTTGTTGACAAACTCCACCAGAATCTTGGCCCTCACTGCCTTGGAGCCCTTGTCCCACTCCCGCAGGAGAGCCAGCATGTTGCTGGTTGCGGTGCTAGCTGAAGCCATGATGACTGGCGACCTTTGATGTCCCGTCGAATCTGACTAGTCCTAATAACAACGAGGGTCAATCAAGGGTAGTTTACAATAGGTCTAACTGTTATATGATCAAGTGCCCTAAATCTGCGTGGGTAGGTTCACAAAAAATTTCACTCTCTTAAAAAATTATCTACAGCTGTAAGTGCCGTAATAATTTTGTTTAATATTGCAACTATCATACCCAATGAAAAAATATTCACAAATAATCCAGAAATTCCAGAGAAATGAGAGAAAATCTCATGCTCAGTATGTCAAGTTTTGTGTGTATAAAGTGGTCAGCAAAACCATGCACCAATACAATAGAAATTGCCCTGATATTGTATGCGCCTGCCTAATTTGAAACTGTGAAACCCAGTGAGAGTCCACAGCCTTGCTTCCAAAAAATTGTACATGTAATCAACTTTCCAAAAATGACTTTAAAATGCCATATTTTTTAGGATAGGATGGTAAAATTATGATATTTACAAATCCCTGCCATACACCATGCAACAGTATGCCTTGAAATTGCCTGATATCACAAACTTTGAGCTATATGAAAATGTAATTGAGAATCCATGGCTTTGCCTTTGCTTAAAAAAATTGTACATGCATTCATCTTTCTAAAAATGCTTTCAAAATGCCGTAATTTTTACGATAGGATTGTAAAATCATGAAATTTACATTCCTAGCCAATTTACCCATTGACTTTTATGACATATCTGCAACAGCACCATCTAGTGATCATGATGGAGCCTATATCCAAAACCACAAATTCACACTCAAATCATCATTTTAATTGGTACAAACATAGATCTAACGTTAAATGAAATAATCATTCATGATTTGTCAGTTTTCAAAAAAATATGCACACAGTTTCCCGATATTCAAAATTTGTTAATACTTTCACGCAAAATCACCGCTTCGCCCAAGTTACATAGTCCATAGCCATTGCACGTGTGCGCAGATTTAGGAACCAGTTTTTTTTACCAGCCGAGTCGAATGACAAAATCTTCTTCAAAATCAGGAAAATTATTAGATCTAGATCTAAAAGTCAGTTTTTCGTACAATTTTCATGCAGTGTTATTCCTCGGATATGCATCATTATATGACAAACATCATTTGATGACTTTTATTGAATTACGTGCAATTTTCTGTGTGAAATGTAGGGTGGGTAGATTTAACTTTAATAGATTTACATAAAACTTAGGTCCACAGTGCAGTGGCAGCCAGTGATTGGGTGCATAGAGTAACCTGCCATGATTCGACCGCCTAAGCACTTTCACAGTCCTAAAATAATTGATCTGTATTTCTGGGAATCAATTTGTATTTGTAATTAAAGTATATAATCTTACCTTATGTCATGTGTTTATGAACTGAAGTATCCATTTATTTATTCAAAATAATCCGTTTGTTATCGTCACTTTTATTGCCATGTTTTGACCCCCCCTTGCCGTGATTCGACCACCCCCATGCCATAATTCGACCACCCCTTGCCATGATTCGACCACCTGTGCAAACCCTATGTAAGCCGCGCGCGCGATGTGTGCTCGCTTCAGTCCGCGTGCACGCGCCGCACAGCTAGCGGCAAAACGGCGCACGTGTGAACGGCTGCACCGGGCATGATCCCAGCGATCCTCCGATGCGTGTGGTACACTGGAGGAGGTCCGATTACGGCTGACACTACGCCGGCGGTGCCCGGAAGAGAATTCTGATTGCTGATTGGTTGGGCGGCTTTTTTTTCTCAACCTATACTTGTGGCACACCTACTGAAGTATGTGGTCCTGTACGGACCACATACGGCCCAGTACTGTGAACACCTCTCAAAGTTTGAACATTGTGAATTTGTTCTCTTAATACCCAATTTTGAGCTATAACATGCTATTCTGAATAAAGAATTTGCATCTACAATTCTAAATACATAATTATTTTTTAAACTGAATTTTAAAAAGGGAGAAAAAGAGGGAAATACAGCATACATTTTCAGAACTCACCCACCCTGCTCATCGTCTGCTCCCGATCTGAATCGATCATGCGCACAATCGAGAGGCAACGTGTGATAAGTAGTCTTGTTCAAGGAGTTTTAATTTTGTGATTTTTTTCATGTGCAGGGTTACTATGTATGTACTTTCATTGAATGTTCAATGAAATGAATGGTGGGTGGGAATGAATGAATGGATGAAAAAATGAATGAAGTCAACTGGATGAATTAATTAATGGAAGGAAGGAAAGAAGGTAGGAATGGATGGATAGATGGAAGTAATGAATGGGTGGATGGAAGAAAGGAATGAATGGATGGGAGAAATGAATGAAGGGATGAAAATAATGATCGAGGGAAGTGGATGAATTAATGGATGGATAGAAGGAATGGATGGATGGAAGGAATGGAATGAAGGAAAGGATCGATCGAGGGATGGAATAAATGAGTGAATGGATGAATTAATGGATGGATAGGAGGAATGGAATGAAGGAAAGGATCGAGGGATGGAATGAATGAGTGAATGGATGAATTAATGGATGGATAGAAGGATGGAATGGATTCAGTTTTATTGCAATAGTTGATTTGTTTCTATTAGTATGGATGGAATATACAATAAATATAATTACAAATGAAAATTTTGAATAAAGTCAATAAACTTAACTTGAAATTATGATTTTCTTTTGCCTTTCCATTCTTTCTTTTTCTCCATTCCTTCCTTTATGTTTTCTTCCTTTTTATTTTTTTGTTGATATTTCATTTTTTTCTCTTATGTTTTGTTTGCCATTCTTCCTCCTCACGGTCTGTCTGTTCGTGTCTGCATACTTCATGTTGTGTGCCAGTGTCAGTGTCTGCGTGCATATTTTCTGTGAGGTATGTGTGTTTGAAGCTTGTGTGTGAATTTCTGTGTAGAAGTATTTCGAAGTCCCCACGTCCGTGTGTATGTCGGACACTCACACACAGACACACACTTAAAATACATGTATAAATTGATACACAAAGACACGGGCACAGACGCACACAAAATACTAAAACTTATACCATACCGCAAGGCATACACAAACACATGACATTGACATCGACACACGCAGACGCAATGCAACACACGCAGACGGCACATAATCAGCACTTGACGAGTGATGATAATTTCTGACGATGGCGAGTGGCGACAATTTGCCGCTAGGTTGTTTTCATGGCACAAATTGTTGCCACGAATTAAGGCAACAAAACTTCGAATTAAAACAAATGCGTCACAATTTATTGCCGGAAACATTTTTTCCGAGTATGCAACTGAACCTGATGGCATAAATTATTGTCGCCTATGCATTACAAAAAACTGTCGCCGGCGAGACGGCGACAACTGTGCCGTGACGTGACCCAACAGCCCCATCTCCCTGGCCAGTTTACGGTCCGTCTGCTGTCGACCACAGCTCCCGTCAGCGTACTGCGTCATTAACAGCTCCGAAAGTCTCCTAGTAAAGACTGACCTCAGAATTACAGTTTGGGTCATTTTGACGCATTGGCCGTGATTGTTTCTAGTATGGTTACGGAACAGATCGTCAAAATGAACAAGAATCGGAGAGATCATCGGAGATCATGCCTTAATAATGATGTGTCCTGCTAATTGTACAGGTCCCAGGGCGTCCACTCAAAATTTTTATTTTCCTCTACGCCGCATGCGCATTTTCCCCTACGGACATTACTTTTCCCCTACGCCCGATAGCCACAGTTTCCCCTACGAATCTCTGTTCCCCCTCCCCCTGTTTCTTTCCCCTACAAAATAAACAAAGTAAATGCAAGAGATTGGTCACGATTACTTTGCCGGTGATACAGAAATTCTTTGGAAATTTGACCCCTACATCCCCTACAAATCATCAAAAAATCCTTACTTTTCCCCTACGAATTTTCCCCGTAGGGATTCCCTACTCTCTACTGTTGGCTAAAATGGCCTACGAAGGGATTTTCCCTTATGAGTGGCAGCCTTGACACGTCCCAACATGAAGTAGGCCCCTACAGCGTACAGGTTTGCAACATCGACTTTTGTCAAGTCTATTACATTGTCTGAGCTATAACACTAGAGGGCACCATACGCGATGCGACGCCATTTTGATTTATCCGCACTGTCAAACTGGGTCAAGAAATTCTGCAGGCTGGTCCAGCAAAGATATCAAGCTTTGCCTTTGAAAAAATGAAATGGTGAGTCCTTCATTTGAAAATTTACATTGAATATTTATTATATAATGTACGTAAAGAAAATATGGGTGTGGAAGTTGTTCGCGTGGGTTGAAAATAGCCCACCAAAGTGTGTGGCATGATCGCGACGTGAATGAACACCCATTACTTTACGTGCAGTACTATTTATGGAAAAGTCCCCTTGTGTGACTTGTGGCAATGTGGCAGGGATCACGCAAGTCTGCCGATACGGTACATAAAAAAACGCGTCAAATTTCGTTCGTTTTCCAAGTTTTTAGCGAGATTTCTTTGACCCTCTCTGCTTAGCACATGTGCTAAGCAGCCATGGTGGCGCATTTCTAAAAAAAATACGGCGACATCGCAACATTTGCCCGTAAAATGTGACATTTTAAGGGCAAATTCTGGGCGATGTTTTGTGACATGTTTGATCAGTTTGATAGTGTGCGTTAAACATTGGCAATGTGTGTGCATAGATCTACGATATACAGAGTGTTTTCAGCATATGCAAAAAATATTTTGATTCCGTGTGGTCGGCGATTTTGGCGGTTGTCGTCGAAAATTTGGACGGGTTACTCTACTCTTATTATACAGCATGAAATTACAATACATGGGACTTGTAGAACCAAGCACTGGCTGGTGAGACTAAGACTGTGCACAGCGACCTAGATTAGACGCACATCTGCATTAAGATTTAAATTATCAACTGTGCCTCCTCTTCGTGCATGTGAAACTCCTGCCTTTACTTGGTTTTTAGTTTTTCCTGCTTTTCTTCAAATATGACGAAACTCGGGCTGCCCTCTGACTCTGCTTCGTTTTAACGTGATTTCGTTTCAAAAGCAAACGATGCTCATTTTTGGCGCATGCGCATATATCGCGGAGCGACGCGTCGGATTATGGCAAGCGAAATGTCCCATAAAGGTGGCGAAATATAAATAATATAATGATTGATGGACATGTAAGGAAGAAAGAGAAGAGAAGAAGAAGAGAAGAAGAAGAAGAAGAAGAAGAAGAAGAAGTAAGAAGAGAAAGAAAAGAAGAAGAAAAGAAGAAGAAGAAGATAGGGAGAAGGAGAAGCAAGCAAGAGGAAGAAGAAGAAGAAGAAGAAGAAGAAGAAGAAGAAGAAGAAGAAGAAAAATATAAAATTTATAAACGAAAAAAAATTATTTGAATATACATTCTAATGCACTGTAAGAGCTTCAGATGTGCTTGGTCCACACACTACGGTAATTACATAAATATTAATAAATAAATATTGTGCAATTTTGAAAGCATAAATGCACAGTAAAACTTCATAATAAATAATTTAAGTTTTTGATTTTACTACCACCCATCAAAACTCCCAGCTCCACCCGGGTGGGGGTGGGGCCTGGTGACCTCCCGCCACTCTGTAAACCGGGTATATCAAGTCAAAAACTATCACAATTATACTATACTATTAAACTTTCGACGATATCAATATATCACGAAAGTTTATCATCGACTTATTGTTTATCGAGTGAAAAACTATAAGTTTTAGTGTGAAAGTTTTGATTTGCGCATACTAAACTGTTTTTGCTCACATTGATCCAGCTAAAGATAGGCATCGGTACGGTGTTCACAATTTGAGAATCATATGTTCTTAGGGTTTTGAAACATAAAATGATTAAAAGGAAAGTCCACCCTCACGTCAAGTTGGTTTTAATAAAAGGTTTTAATAAAAGCAGAAAAATAGATAGGCCTACATGTAAATAATTTGATGAAAGTTTGGCGAAATCCACCACAGAATAACAGAGTTTCAAAACTCTAATTTTGTGACGGTCACATGCGAGCAGCAGATCCCCATAAAGTCCATAAATTGACATGGTTCATGATAATTGATTTTTTTTTTCATAGAAGCCCGGCTGTATGAAAAATCCTTCTGATTATACATTGAATGCACAGTTAAAATTATTTTGAATTTTCGGAGAAAATGACACTTTCTGGAATTCCCGGGGGGCCACTCATATAGGCATGCACGTGTGAAAAAACGCGTAAAAGGGGTTTTTCACAGTCGGTTGTACCCGTGTATACAGTGAAAAGGGTATCAAAATCGCCAAAACCGTGGAAAGGGGTTATACTTTTAGCAGAAGGTTGACTTGAAAAGGGTATCTTGACTTGAATACTTGTTTAGGGTATTCTGGGATCGAAGGATAATTACTTGTTTAGGGTCCATTTTGAAAGTCCATACAGGCATACACGGTCATGGTGCATACTTAGTGCCCCCTTCCCCCCCCCCCCCCCGCTCCCCCGGGCTGGAATTCGTATTACATGACTAATGCGGCAGCTGCTCGCAAGTGACGTCACAAAATTTAAAACTTCGATGGATTTTCGCCAAATCTTCATTACTAAGTTCATCAAACAACTCTGTTTATCGCTCGATAAACATAGTTTTTCCCCAGATTTTTCGAAAAACATGGTTGAAAGGAAAGTATGTTTATTGCTCGATAAACAGTTTACATTAAAACTGTCTATCGAGAGGAAAACCTAGTTTAAACTCATTACATCGCCGAAATGGGGGTCCTTTTATCGGTCGATCAACTAAGTTTTTCTCTGCTTTTCGAGTGAAAAACTTGATTATCTCCGAAAAACCTTCTGAGCGATAAACTCGGTTTATCGCCCTTTTTGGACAATTAGCTTGCCATATCTGATCTGGGCTCTCGATCGATCGTCTCTTGATCGTCGTCGCCGATCTGGATTGGAAATTGAATTCGAAGGAAGTTTATTTATGCAGCTAACTTATATCTGGTGATGTTATGAGAAAACAGCCAGTCCTTTGAGTTTAAAAGTAAGTACGTTCAAGTAGAGGGATTTCCTTTTGTTATTTTTTAACCATGGACATTGACTCTCAACTGATCAAGGCAAAATAGGGTGTAAGTCGGCGCGGCGCGACAAGGACTTCCATGCTTCGCTCCGCCTCCGGATCACTGTTGTTGTGGGCCTTACATGGGGACAACTCTATACTTTTGTGCACAAAGTAATGAGTGGTTGTTTTCATGCAGTCGTGGCACAAGAATGTGCTCTGAAATTCACCTTTCTGAACAAAATTATACTGAAATATTGCTCAAAATGGATAGTTTACCAATGACCTCAACATATAAATTGAAAATGAAGGACTCATCGCTTCACATTTTCATTTTTTAATTTTCTAAAATTTCTGCCCTGTGTCCTGAACAAAATTTTGTCCCGTTTTGGCGGGGCAGAATCATTCAATTCATACAGTGCAAACTTTGTTCGTTTTTTCCAGTGTTGGGCGTATGTGGTCCATATAGGACCACATACATAGTAGGTGTGGTTGTGGGCAGAGGCTCCGGAGCACTCGCGAGACTCTCGAGGGTCGTACCTGTCTCTGTGTGCGATTCTTATACCTGTAACCTGGCCAAAATTGCATTTCTGAATTCAATATGCAATAATTTCAACTTTAGTAAGTAAGTCCTCATGATTTATTACAGGCCAGACATGAATATTTGGTTTGAGACAGTTTAATTTTTGAATTAAAAAAAATAAAAATAATAAAGTGTTAGATCTAGGTGCCGGATTTTTGGAACCATGTCCATGCCATGGGGCAGATTCACGAAACCGACCTAGGACCATCCTAATAGGTTAGAGTTGTGATTGAACTCAGGCCGACCCTCCCACGAAACCGACCCCAACTCTAAGTCCAGCTCTAAGTTGAATCGATTGTAATCGAAATAACATTGCCAAAAGTCATGCTTTACTGATTAAGAAGTCGTCGGTAATTTAACGCCTTATTCTCTACTTTGCGTTATAGATTATACAATATGCCATGTGAGTAAGTTTTGCCAAATGTACTTTCATTTACCATAATCCATATTCTATTTTAATGATTAAAATTCAGAAAAGAACTGATATTTTGAAATAATACATAATTAAGATTCCCCCGCCTGGAAAATAGAAGTGGAACCCCCATTTTCTTAGTCTTAGCTTCATCCATCATACTCTGATTACATATTAAAAATGTGTTTTATGCACTGATTCATAGAAATAATAACATCTAATTAACTTATAAATGTTAGTCTACAATTGAAATCATTGCTTTATATTGGTACAAATTTATTTGTTTACAATTTTATGTGAAACATGGTACAGAATGTCTAAAACTAAAGATACGGTGATTTGTGAATACATTAAAATTGCAAAGTATGGAACATGACGTGTGCTGATATTGTGTTCATGACTTCCTATTGTTCTATTGTGGTGATTCGACATTGCTCTGGAGACAGGTGCATGTCAAAGACAGCTTTCCATAAAAGATGCGCATTCTGCGTTATTGTCAGTCAACCGTGGCAGAGAACAATAGTTAGAGACGCTTTACGGACGTCCCAACTTTTAGAGCTCGACTTAGAGCTAATGATCCTAACTTGCGTTTCGAGATTCGCACCCAAACCTAAATATGGCCGCTGTGGCTAATGATCCCTGTTGCCATGGTAATTGTAGTTGGTCCAGTGTTGTGAATCGGGCCCCATGTCTCCTGCCTTAGCACATAACTTCCATAGAAGAGCGCCCTCTATCATCAAATTTTAAAAATCTCCAAGAAAAGATAGCAGACAGCTGTAAGGGGTAGTATAGCATCTATTGCACTATACACCCCTTATTGTATGGGTGGGGCAGAGTGGGATAGGATGGGAACGTGCATGTCCGTGTGAAGTATCACCGACGCACTGGCATTATTTCTGTGCAGAAAATATTCTGATAGAATTGCTGCAGTGGTCAGGTGGTAAAGATTCAAACAGGCCTCGCACACCACGGCACTCACGGGAGTGGTAGCTTGACTCTGTACAATTCTTATCAGTACGGGCGCACATCAAATATCATGAATATTGGTCATGTCGGTAAAGGCTTCGGCCTGTGTCAAGTTCGGTCGTTTTTCAGAGGATTTAACGGACGATTTGGACGGACATTTTACATTTACCTATCTCCTCTACACAGTCCGAATGCTGTGGAACCCGTGTTATAGTGACAATAAGCCCTGGCTGTGGTGGCCCCAAATCTTGGGGCCACCGAACGGACGGGAAATGACCGATTTCATACGATTTATTACATGTACAAGTGAGAAATTACTTCCACTGGTGCAAGCTAGCTTACCTCAGTCATGCCAATCATGATTCCATCCTTATTTCATTGTCAAAATCATGAAAAACATGCAAAACTCGCCGAAAAATGTTTCTCGGCCTCGGGACCACACAGTTGATGCGTTCGCTGGTTCCGAAGCTTTAGCCGTATACACACACGCCGCGGTGTGTGACTACAGCTAGCTTCAGCACCAGCGAACTGCTTTTATTTTTACTCCTATCTTTGATTTTTAAATTCCAAAATTGTTTATTGATCATTTGAAAATAATTATTTTTGCAGCACAATGTTTCTTCTATTCATCAGTAATTTATTGGTTCACAACAATTTTGTATTTCTTGAAAATAGATCAAGTATAGATCTACTCTTCCTAGAACACTAAAAAAAACACACGACTAGCATTGAAGCATGTCCTCTGTTGTCAGATTTAATATAAAGGGGAGATACACGTAGGAGACAATTGTAAGGGGTGTAGCTGGATGATGTAACTTCTCGCGTGTATAAGTAAACCTGCCTCAAAAAGCTATCGTAGAATAAATAAGATGTGAGTTTCAAATAAAATTTGATGGGAACAAACCCCCAGTGAGCCTTAACATGCTGGAAATAACTGTGTTATATTTTTTGAAGTTTAGTTCCATCTTGCTAACATTAACTTTTGTACTTTTTCCAGAAAAGTGTCAACAAGTATTTTAGCTGAGTAACCTAATAATGTTTATTATTTTTTGTGATTGTGTATTGCAGCCACAACATGATGGAAGAACTGGAGTACCATGTGACATTCCCTGCGAAGTTTTCGCACGATGCAGCAGATGCCAGTCAAGAGTCGGACACCTTCGGCGATAAAGAACCCGTAATATTTCTGCTCGGATGGTATGGTTGTCAAGACAAGCACCTGGCAAAATATAGCGCCATTTATCAGTCCAAGGGATACACAACGATTCGCTACACCATGCCACCACAGTACCTCTTCTCGGGCAGGCAGGGAGAAATCAAAGGGATAGCCATTAAAGTACTGGAATCCTTCTTCGATTTGGGTCTTGAAGAAAACCCCATTTTCTTTCATGTGTTCAGCAATGGAGGGGGATACATATACCGGTTCATAACGGAAATCTTAAACGGACCGAATGTCGGACAGTTTGCTGCTCTCAAAATAGCCGGAGTCGTCTTCGACAGCGCACCGTGCAACCCAACGTTTCTCACCGGGTTCAAGGCAGTACTATCGGCACAACCACCATCCCAGCATTGGCTCGTCGCCTTCCTGAAAACAGTTTTGTTCTGGGTGGGCGTGTATATCTATGGACTGCTCCCGCGGAATTGGGAGTCAAATCGTTTGCGCTTGTCCTACATGCAAGCCATGTGCGACGACAAACTGTCTTGCCCTTCGCTAGTTCTGTATTCAAAAGCAGACAGCGTTTGTTCGTTCGGGAAAATCCGAGAATTCATTCAGCTGCGGCGGAAGCGGGGATACGATGTGCGGGAAGTTTTGTGGGAGGACTCTGAACACGTGGGCCATCTTTTGAAGCATCGTGAGGAGTACATGGACACTTGTCTTGATTTCATTACGATAGGTGTCAAAACGGTGGATAGAGATTGACCCAAGAGTAATAATCAATAGACCAGTTTACTAACACGTATTCAAATTTCATGCATCCATAGAGTTCTCCCTAACAACATGGCTGGTTGCCCAAGGCTTGTCGTCCAACATGCAAAGCTAATGTTGAATTCCGGAGGTTAATTGAATAGCGTATTACTAAATGCCCCCTCCCCGAAAATTGAATAAATTAATAAACTGGTCTATTGTTAATATTTGAAAAATTTGAAATTGTTTAAACTGTTTGCCAATGGGTTTCAATTCAATGTATATGATGTGGTAAGAAGTCTTGATGAATTTAAGTAGTTTTTTAAAGTTGAATTCCCTTATTCCAGACGCATTTTGTGACTGATAAGGGATGTATTGAAACCTTTTTTGTGATACAGTGTATCATTCCATACACATTCTTATCACTGAAATATTCATTTTTAATCTACAATATTTGTACAGAAAATATTTAGTCAGTGATCGAAAACTTGTAATGGGACAAAGTCCGACAAATTTTAAGTGATTTGGGGGGATATGATCCAATGAATTGGTTTATATTGATGCAGAAGTAACTTCTTCCTAAAATAACTTCTTCTTAAATGTTTTTTAGGAAGGGGTAGGGAGAGGTGTAAATCAACTCGCCCTTCTGCCCCTATGTATCTTTTTCACTGCACATTTTGATAACTTTGAGCTTGGGCCTTGGTAGATTAGCAGTTCATTTTCATGTACACTGTAGAGTACATGTGCAGTAATACATGTAGTATCATGCCTTTTCTTTTCTGAATATTAAAAGAAATAATCACAAAATTAGCAACTACATAGTTAACCCGTTGGCTACGGGTACTGGATGTGCCATGCATTATATCTATGGGAATTACAGAACCTTGGGGGGCAATGGGTTAAAAGCAAAACCCCAAAACTGCGTTGTAATTACCAGGGCTTACCATGTAATGCAAATTTATTACTGAGTAATTTTGAACTTGTTCACAATTGATCACACCATTTCACTTCATGCACCTTGTACAACTGTAATCACAGTATCAGACTTCCATTGCTATTTTGTGAATTAATTTAATGAAGTTTAATAACTTCTAATTACCATTGATTGGATTGTGAAGTGTGTGAATGAATTGCTTTCATTCGGTATTACAGCCAAACATGTCTTAGCGGCTGCCTCTCTATAGCAGCCAACCTGTCTATAGTGGCCACTAAAATGATTCCCCTGGAGACAAATCATGTGTTAAAGAACCTGTCTATAACAACCACCTGCCCATAAAGGACACATTGTTTGTTTCCCTTGGGTGGCCACTGTAGACAGGTTTCACTGTATGGTTCAGGTTGTTAGAAATAAAAAAATGTTGGGCAAACAATACATGTGTTTCACTTCCAAATTTTCAGTTGAATACATGGCATACAATGTACATGGGCAATTGTAGCAGTGGAGTTGACATGATTTGTATGTGATATACCATCACCATTCCATGATGAAATTTATTTTAAAGGTACTGGCGAACATTTACCACAGTTAAAAAATCTGAGCTACATGATTCCCCATGCTACCAGTGTCTTTGATTAAGATCTAAAAATGAAGCCCTGAAAAAATTGTATTTCAAAATGATTATTTAGTGCTTTAAAAAAGTGAAAATTGTAAGTTGACTGGATTCACCTGCCCATTTCCTCCCATAGACTTATTGTGTGTACACCTAGGCTATTTTCTACTTGCCCCGAGTACTAATTGTTTATTCATGCGTAACTTGCCACTGGCAGTGTAACTTTCCAAACTTTTGTAGCTCCATGATTCTATGGTGTTTATTTGTCCATTTGAACACTACTATGTAGCTCAGATATCAAAGTTTGACAATTTTTTTAATTGAAGCTCCACAATGTTAGCCTATCACTTTAATAGCACTTGCCCAAATTCAGTATAATTATGCTTCGGCAATTGGACTTGACACAAGCATAGTTATATGTTTAATTGTATTTAAAATAATTCTTCTTTTCAAATGTCTGTTTAAGATTTATAGTTTGTATTTTGGGGGAGGGGGAGGGAACCGGGAAGCACGACCCACCCTTTCTGCTTGCAGAATTGGTAATTTCCAAGAAACATATTTAGGTCTACATGTACATGTATAGGTCCTATAACTCCTGTCACTTTGATTTTGTGTGTAGCAAGTATATTTGAGCATATGCAATATAGATGTTTTTCCCAGTGAGCAAAATGCAAAATGTCAGTTATAGTGTACTGGAGTCGAAAACTGTGACTGTGCATTTATGGTACCTTGATCCTTAATCACAGTAAATTGATTATTAATGGACTTCGAACATGTAGAGTTATTTGCTTATAAGTCATGTAATTTCCTACAGTACATGTATGTAGGCTCCCTTCACAATTTCATTACATTATATCAATGCCACTGTTGCTGTGTATGTGTATATATTCAGATAAGTTTAATTCATGTTACTTGAGTTATATGTACATTTTGCTGTGAATTGAGTGTTTTTTCATATTTCACTCAACTTTTGTTGTAGCCTATCATCCACCACCACTGAGACATACTTGATGTGTCATGTGTGACATAATGTTAGAGTTGTTAATACAACAGTGGTTATGCAAGATTAAGTGTTGGTCTTGCCATTGTATACACTTTGAAATTGGAGTTAATTGCATTATAATAAAATGGAAATGCTATGTAATTATTCAGATGAGTACTCTGATCATTGTGTGTGATACCAATGTACATGTAGTTATATGTGAATTCCAGGCTGATGACAATTCACTGTTAACAGTAAAGCAGAAAAATTAGGGGAGCACATCTGTAAGTGTTTGAGAAAAAAATCAGGCAATTTTGAAGAAAGTTATTCCACTTTCAAAATAATTATGATGATTACAAATTGGCAACAGTACGATTTTTTGCAAGCAACCCTCCATTTGTTTGGTACGCAAAATGTCACTGAAGTTTCATTTGCAGCCTGGGTCCACTCACATAGATATGCACTATACATTATACATGTATTGCTGTGTGTGTGTGTGTGTGTGTGTGTGTGTGTGTGGTGGGGTGGGTGTGGGTGTAGTGGTGTGTTGTGTGTGTGTGTGTGTGTGTGTGTGTGTGTGTGTGTGTGTGTGTGTGTGTGTGTGTGTGTGTGTGTGTGTGTGTGTGTGTGTGTGTGTGTGTGTGTGTGTGTGTGTGTGTGTGTGTGTGTGTGTGTGTGTGTGTGTGTGTGTGTGTGTGTGTGTGTGTTGTGTGTGTGTGTGTGTGTGTGTGTGTGTGTGTGTGTGTTGTGTGTGTGTGTGTGTGTGTGTGTGTGTGTGTGTGTGTGTGTGTGTGTGTATGTGTGTTGTGTGTGTGTGTGTGTGTGTGTGTGTGTGTGGGGGGGGGGGGTTACAATGGGTACATTGTAAGTACCCAAATAATAGAGCACAATGGTGGCCTTCATTCTGTCAGTAATCATCCAAGTACTCTCTCCGCTCCTTACAAGGGATCATGCTAGTCCATCCATCTGTCAAGATGCTCTCTATGCTTGAAGAGCGGTTTCAACTGCTGCTCCCCAACTCTGGAACCGACTACCAGAATCTCAGAAAATCAGCCTCCTTTCGTCTCTTCAAACAACTCAAATCCCATCTGTTTAATTAAGACAGTGCATTTGAACAAGTATTTGGATAATGCGCTATATAAATGCATTATTATTATCATTAATGTGGGAGTAACAAAATGACGTTGTGGGAGTATTTTAACAATTATGATGATAATAATAATAATAATGTAATAAACAATACAGTAATAATAAGAATACCACTGATCCAAAAATACTCTCCCTGAAACCTGGCGGGGAGAGGGGGAGGTGGAGGGGGAATGACTGACTAGAGTAGATGTCATACCCGAACCTTCTGACTTGGGGGATGCACCCCCTATCATCCTCACCCTCCCCCGCTGCCTATATGCCCCTGCATTTCAGTGACAGCATACATGTCGTATAATCATGTGACATGACATCATCATTAAATTTATTTTTAAAAACAGTGCATACCACTGTGAAGGATCAATTTGAACAATGACTAAGAGCTATATGGTAAAGCTTAAAATGGACATCTTATATTTATACTGTACAAAAGTCTTTACAAATGCTGCCAGTGTCAAATATTTTGACACTTTTGTAGGGTTGGTTGTTGGTTGTTGGTTGGTTCACGGTGGTTAGTTGTCGGTTGGTTGTTGTTCGTTGGTTGTTGTTCGTTGTTGATTGTAGTTGAATGTGGTTGGTTGTTGGTTGTTGGTTGTTGGTTGTGGTTGGTTGTGCGTAGTTGGTTGTGCGTATAGCAGGGTGAAATCTTGGGGAGAGGCAAAATCCGTCGGGAAAATTTTCGCGGCCCCCAAAAATTGTGTGTTACCCCTCCCCCAGTAGCTACGGCCCTGCTGGTAATGCACAGAAATACAAGAAAGAAATGTTGGGTTTTTGTAGCCGTATAGGTGGCGTTACTTACACAGTAAAAACGGCTCTTAAATTTGATACAACGCTGCCTACTATATGAACTGATCATGAATTGTTTAAAAGTTTAAACAGCTATTTAAAAATTGAAACAGCAATGTTCATTTGTTGAATAATAAATATTAAAAATTGAACATTGCTGTTTAAAACTTTTAACAGTTGTTAAAACTTTTAACTACCTGATCCAGTTCATGTAGTAAACAATATTAGTAAACAGCGTTGTATAGAATTTTAAACCGCCGTTTTTACTGTGTAACTTCAACTTGTTGTGTTTAGTCAGTCAAGCTCTGTTGGTGTGTATTGGGGTTCACTCTCCACACCCCTGCTATCCACCCATGTCTATTAACTTGAAATGCACCCCAAATGGCGTAATCCATATAACCAAATTTGCAACCCTAAATGGCGTAACACATGACAAAAGCTATCCCAATTTGATACCCTAAGTGGCGTAAACAGTGACATCAACTAATTTCAAATTCGAATTAAACTTTATTTCCACATTAAAAAACAAAACAAAACAATGTTGATGTATATACAAGTGATAAAATGAAAGTTATATACGAAATAGAAACAAAACAGATATACACATAAGACACGAAATAATGTGGAGGAAGTCAATAGAAAGTCACATGAGTAACTTATATACATTAACCCCCTAAGCGAAGCACGATTATATAGAACATTAAAAGGGGGGGGGGGAAATTGGTACATAAACAATATACACATGGCAAAATAACAAATGCCTACGGCGTGATAATCAATCACAAGGTTGAATATATTAAATTATTATCATTAAAGAGACGAATCAATATACTTTTTTTAATCAAATATTTGTTATTGTTTCGTTTGAAGCAAGGAAGAGATTTACAGTTTTTAAGGTCAGTTGGTAGTGCATTCCACACTTTTGGTCCATTAAATTCAAATTTACCTGAGCTAGGGATGTTCGTACTTTTGGTAAGTGGTAATCATTGGCTCTGCGAGTTAAATACGTATGATATATTGAATTTGTAGAGAAATTTGCGTTAACAAATGACGGTAATAACTTATTTTTACACATATACATAAAACTACCTACTTGCAATTTATTAATGTGAATAGAGAGAATATTTAATCTGGCGAACAAGGGAGCTGAGTGAGAGTTATACGCAGAGTGGGTTATTAAACGGACAGCTTTCTTTTGTAACTTATGTATTCTATCGGAATATACTTTTGCACAATTGGCCCAATTAATGTTACAATAAGTATGGTAAAAATAGTGTATTTTATAAAGTCAAAAGATTTTTTTCGGGTAATATATTCTGTAATCTATAATTTATCCCTACTACTTTAGCTAACTTATTACAAATTTCTGATATGTGATATTTCCAGGATAATGATTCATCAATGTATATACCGAGAAATTTATTTTTGAGGAGAATGTTTAATTTCATAATTATCTATTTTAAGTTTTACATGTTCTAGTGAGTATTTTGAATAACTGAATATCATATAATTGGTTTTTGACAAATTAATTACAAATTTATTAACAGTTAACCAAGTATGAACATTCTTTAATTCATTATTAGAGTACGAAAAATATGTGGGAAATTTTTATGGGGAAAAAATACACTTGTATCATCAGCAAATTGCGTAAATTGTAATAAGGGTGACTATTGGCGGATGTCATTAACGTATAGAAGAAAAGGGAGAGGGCCTAAAATAGATCCTTGCGGAACACCACACGCATACGCGTACGCAAGGGGTGTTTGGGGTGTTTTAGGTGTCAAACACCCCCTTTAGCAAAAGAGGGGTGTTTGAAAATTTTGAAATTTTTGTTCACCGCTACCCCACCCCAACTAAGCGACTTTTCGGTGACTGGGCTGACCGGGAATTTTTTTTTACCTCGGACTCGGATTTGGTGTGAATAAGTTTTCACTTTTCGGCGGCTGGGCTGACCGGTAAAAATTTTAGACCTAGGATTTGGCCGCGGATGAACACTCCCTCGGCAAACTCCTGTGTACGCCTATGACCACAGGTAATAGTTTTAAAACTGGATTTACGGGAATTGATACACAGAAATTGTTTTCTATTTGAAAGATAATTTTAATCCAAGAACGTGTTGCCCCCGAATCCCATAGTGATTTAGTTTATACAAAAGAATTGAATGATCAATAGTGTCAAATGCTTTCGACAAATCTAAAAAAAAACCGCCAACTGAGGATGATTTATTATCTAATGAGGAAACAACTGATCGCAAAAAAAAAATGTTAGAGCTAGTGAGGTGGATAAACCTCTCCTAAATCCAAATTGATTTTCTGACAATATTTCATGTTTACACAAAAAAAATCATAAATTCTATTATAAACGCATTTTTCGAGAATCTTGGAAAACACAAAGTACAGAAATAGGGCGATAATTACAAGTATTACTTTTTGATCCAGATTTAAAAACAGGTGCAACTTTTGCTATTTTTAACTTATTTGGTACAAGTCCAGTTTGAATAGATTTATTAAATATATCAGCCAATGGTTTACAAATGAAAGGAATGGTTTGTTTTATTACAATTATATCATAGCCAGGACTAGTTTTATTTCTTAATTTTTGTACAACTGATATGACTTCTCCCTCAGAAATTGGTTTTATGTATAATGAAGCTTCATTGAAATCATAAAGGTACGACAAAAATTGTGTATTTAAATTTTGCGTTTCATCAGATAAAGAATTACTTAATTTTGGACCAACTTAGAAAAAATATTTAACTCTTTAATTTCTAATTTGATACTCCACCCAAGTGTCCTTCTCAGCTAAAATATCAAATTGAACACAACCCGAAGAGACTAAAGTAAAACATTTAATAATTCATAAATAATTTTTATAATTAACAAAAGTTTTAGCGTAGATTCTATTATAAGCAACCTTAAATGGCGTGACCTGTAAAACGGCTGCCCTAAGTGGCGATTGCCGGCAAAATGATACTGAAAAAGCAACCCTTTTCCCAAAAGACGTCGACGACGCCCGAGAGCTGGAATAGGGAACCTTTTCGACGCTTTTTCTGGACGCGGGTGCAGAGCAGTCCGTGTGGAGACATGACCCCCTCCCCCCTCCCCGATTTCTGAAATATTAATCATTTCATAACCCAGATGGAGTTAGTATTATTATGAAGAAAGTGACACATACGAAACGGTTTGCATGCGCAATATTTTGGGGTGGGGGAAAATATGGGTGTGAGAGCTGGGCTCTGTGGAAAAGTGAAGAAGTGACGAGGATGCAATCAGGGTTAATTCCGAATTTTAATTGGTTCTGGAGTAGCACTGGATG